>JABUQX010034057.1:25000-35000 GCA_015478945.1 Trachelipus rathkii | reverse complement strand
ATAAACGTAAAGAGTTATTAATAAAAATATAGTTTTAGTAAAATAAAAATTACAACCCATATGCTAATATACATGTTTTGCATTAGCTACTTGTTACTATATATATATATATATATATATATATATATATATATATATATATATATATATATATATATATATATATATATATATATATATATATATATATATATATACTATATCTATATATATATATATATATATATACTAGTGTGCGTGGGTAAATGTTGGATGGTGAACAATTGGAACGAATATCAGTTTATAATATCTAGGTTTATGTTGGATAAAAAGGGAACAGATGATGCAGTGAAGTAGGAAGTTGTGAAAGGTTGGAAGGTGGCTAGTAAAATTAAATCTTTGATGAATGCAAAAGGACTAAGTCTCGAGTGCGCTAGGGTTCTACATAAAGGTGTGTTGTTACCGGTATTAATGTATAATTTTGAAATTATGATGTGGAATAAAAAGGGGCTCTCTGTTCAGACGGATAATCTTAGGGGCGTGTTAGGTGAGAGAATTGATAAAATGAGGAATGAACGTGTTAGGGAGTCGCGGGGTGTTAACAAAGGCGGAAGGAAGAGCATAAACGAATGTGTATAAAAATGGTTTGGCCATATGGAAAGGATGGATGATAGTCGGTTGGTTAAGCGTATGTATAGTGGTCAGGGTTCTGGAAATCGAACGGTTGGTAGACCGAAGGAAATGTCTGAAGGAAAGGAATGCGAGTTTGGTAGAGGCGAGAAGAAACGTGCAAAATAGGAATGAATGGCGGGGTTCTGTGAGGGGGGCATGGCTCAGGAGAAAAACCTACATTAACGAAATATCACAGTGAAGGTCCGTCGTGGTGGTATGAAACCCTATGTTAGAATTATTTTTCAATGCAACGGGCTCTTATTCAAGGGTACGGAGGGGATGGTATGGGGTTTTCTTTCGATATATTTTATGTTACACTACTAACCTTTGTTTTCCGTGTTATGATGTGCACCTCGCCTCCAATCTAAGCAGAGGGAGAATGGGGGAGAGAAATATAAATAGAGAAAAGCTACATCAGCAAATTACTATCAGATACAATGATACAATTGTCCTGCTTTAGATGTTAAAGCAATTTCGCTGCACTATAAATATTGAATCTCAGGATCTGTTAACTTAAGGGTATGAAATTGCGTCTGATGTTTGCTAAAGCAGGGCACTCTATAATTGAGATGTTTGTGTTGTCAATTGTTTGGGAATGGTATCTTTGAAATATATATTTATTCCTGGGGGGAGGGGTGATGCCCAGAGCAGTCGTCGTGATAGAATTACCCGTATTTGGCTATGCAAAGTATATATATATATATATATATATATATATATATATATATATATATAACTATATATAAATATAAATATAGATATATTTATATATTTATATATAAAATATATATATATATATATATATATATATATATATATATATATATATATATATATATATATATATATATATATATATATATATATATATATATATATATATATATATATAATATATATATATATATATATATATATATACTATATATATAATATATATATATATCAAAAAAAAAAAACAATAACATAGCCTGCTTCTTAGAGCATATTTACAATACCTTAACGGGAAGAATTTTTTGAACACCTTTCGCAAAGATTTCCAGATGGAATATAAACGATTGTCTGTCTTCGTCAAATATTAAAACTCTTTCATAATTTCCTTCCTTTAATAGTAGGAATTCGTGACGGGTTCCTTCTAAGTAATCCCAAGTTTCTATTTTATAATTGTTCAGTGAAAGAAACAGGCAAAACTGCACATGTCTGTAAATCTGTAAGAATCATGAACTAAAACCCACTTTCTAATATGAATATGACCGTTAAAGGAATTTTGTATTATGGTCTATCTTTCGAAACACTTTAAATGGAAATAAAACAAAGGTACTATTGCTTATTTAAAAGCTCTTATGATAATAATACCTTAAAATTGGTCAAGTGTAATATTTGTCTTTAAGTCACACCAACGATGAACATTTCACCATGCATATTAAAGCTTTTAGCATATTTCTCCTTTAGAAAAGTCCAAAATTTTTCCTGTAAACAAAATCTACCTGAAATCTTAGAATCAAATGTAAAGGAGAACTCATACGCTGGTAGTTAAGCTTTTCAGTATTTATGTAAATAAAATCTAGGACGATTAAAAGATTTTACAATCAATAAACAACATTTATACATTTATAAAATGGCATTGAATTACTATTATAAATCGATCAATATATATTTAATTATTAAACGAATATAATTGATTAGAAAAACGTAAAAACACATTACCTTAAATAAAAAATTCTTGGTCAGAGTCAATAAGAATTTGCTAGCAAAAGAATTAGAGCTCCAAGTTTCGATATTATAAATAAAAACTTCGTTTTTGAAGAATACCATCAAGGCCAAATGTCAAGGCCCTCTTCATAAAACACGTCTTCCATTTTAGCATGTCAACAGTTATTAAGCCTTCCTGAATGAAAACTACTTCAAGCAAATACTTTGACTCCAAATTCTGGAAACAAAATGCTTTCTAGTTTTAGTTTTTAACTAGTATTAAAACACTAAGAAGTTTATAAAATATCTAACCTTCTGTAAACTTAAATTTAGAAACCTAATTTAATAAATTCAAGAAAATTTCAAACAACTTTCTAAAATCAGAACTATATAAACTCACGTATTTAAAAGAAGAGATTTCTCTTGTATCATAATTAAATAACTTTATTTTGGTTGATTGACTAAATCCAAACAAAGATCCTAACTCAAGATCTTAGAAAAAAAACAAGTATAAATATAAATAAAATAGAAATAAATCTAAATTTGCATAGGTTTAATTCATAGTATAACAGTAAGTTCTGTATAAAATGTGTATTACAAATCACGCCTTACTTTCTTTGAGCATTTGCCCGGTATCATTCTCAAAACCACACTGAACGCACGTATCACCTCTTCATAAGAACAAATGCAACCTTCATGATGCTCCCAGCCACGATGTGGCTACAACTTAGTACTGAGAATCATGCTAAGGCAGCATAGCATAAAAAAAAGATCAATCAATTTTGTTAATTGGGTTTCAAATCAAATTTGCAGGAGCATCCGGTTGGCGATGCTTTGTCAAAAATTTAGAATGGATAGTTCTTAAATTTACCATCATTTATTAAAAACATTTGTCCTTCTGGTGTCTAGAAAGTAGAGAATTTCATAAACAGCAATGCATTATAAAAAAATTATAATTTGAATTCTCATAATAAGATCACTCTTAATATGATTTATGTGAATCACTCTTCCCTTTCATTTTCTCTCATTTACTTCAATATAAAAATTTGCATCTATACATCCTCTACCACATCTAAATGCACCTTTTTTCTTCAACAATCAACCACTCAGTCACTCAACATTCTTCCAACCAAAATACCAGCATATATGATGCCTACATCTTCAAACTAAATCCCCCTGTAGATAATAGTTCCTGCACCTCCCTTACAAAGTTACTATCACTAGGCTCCTCCAGTTCTTCGGACCTCACACCCTCACAAATACCGAGCAAATTCCATATCCAGTCAGTCCCTGCCCAATTTCATAGTCGAACTACATCATTTCTTCAGTAACTCCATCTATATCTGATGATTTACCATTTCTTCAACCCTTATCACTGTTTAGTATTTCTCACCACTAATAACCTCTACATCCAGCCTTACATCTTACACTGTCATTATCACTTCATCATTATCTGCCAATGTTGTAAAATTCTTTTAAATGCTCCTCCATTTCTCACAAATCTATCTCAATCACTAAAACACCATCCTTATTTATTTTTAAAAGATGATTCCCCATATTCTCTTTCTTAACCTTTCGCACTTTTCCAGAACTTCCTATTTCCTTGTAGGTTCCCAGTCATCCTCCTTTAAACTGTTCATTTACGTCCTTCCAGGCTCATGCAATGCTAACTTTCCTCCCACATATATTTTCATATACTTTCTTTTAAATTTCATTATTTGGTTTTCAAAGAACCATTCCTGCATCTTTATTTTACTTTCATAATCTTGTCATTCTAACATTCACATTTCCCACCTTAGCACACCCACATACTTTTCTTGCACTACTAACAGTCTTAATCCATTTTCATCTAGATTTCCTTGGTATGATCAGGTTCCCATTCAGACAATTTCTCCACAAGTGCATTCACATACTTATAACCCAGTTCTCCTAACCTAATTCTTCCCACTTCGTTTCTTTTTTTTCCTTCCTCTCTTATCCATGCCACAAACTACTTATTCTTACATAAAAACAGGATTTGATATATATATATATATATATATATATATATATATATATATATATATATATATATATATATATATATATATATATATATATATATATATATATATATATATATATATATATATATATATATATATATATCCTAACTTATAAATTCCAGTTCTTATTAAAAAAAATATATATATATATATATATATATATATATATATATTATATATATATATATATATAATATATATATATATATATATATATAAACATATATATATATATATATATATATATATATATATATATATATATATATATATATATATATATATATCCTAAATTCTATCAATTTCTCCTGATAAGAAAAATACAGATATATATAGAAATTTTAATACTTTCCTATAGGCTAATATGTTCTGGTGACTTACTATAAATCGGCTAGGAACGTGGGGACATGCCATCACTCTTGAATAGGGGCTCACCCATGAGCAGTGGCGATTACTAAATTTTACTTCAGAAAAGCTTTTAAACAAGCTTTAAAGTCCTAATATTTTTTCACTGATAAACAAAAAAGATTGACATACCTTAGTTATATATATATTTGAAGAAATTTTTAAAGGCTTTTTTTCTTCTGCCACAGGGAGGGTACTATCCAATTTCAGTGTCAATTTGTCTAGAAAAATATTTAATCAGGAATGTCTTAATTTTATCTTACAATTGAAAATATATTCACTATGGAAATCTTAATTCAAAAACTAATAATCAAAGTTAAAAGAAACTCAAATATGTTTTAAAAATCAAATTAATTTCCCATAAATAACATTTGTATTTAAATATATAAATATTTTCTAAATCTAAACAACAGGGAAAGAGTATAAAGTTTTACTAGGTAACTTTTTGATTAATGAACCTTATGGGGGGGGGGGGGAGAAGAGGGAACTTTGATAAAAATTTACCAGAGTTTGCAGTATCCTCAAATAAACTTTCCTCTGGTAAAGTTTTTCTAAATATCCATTCTGACGTTTTTGTTCTTTTCTGAAATTTTTTCTGAATTTCCTGCAAATTCCTTTCCTTCACTGTGTACAATCTTTCCAGCACTGATTTCATGGCATGCTTCTCTTCCTCACTATAGTTTTCCAACTATAATAAATCAATCAATATATATCCTTAAAGTAGGGGTAAATTCTAATTGTTACAATAATATATATATATATATATATATATATATATACACTTCTAAATATATATATATATATATATATATATATATATATATATATATATATATATATATATATATATATATATATATATAATAATAATATACCCTCTACCTATATATATATATATATATATATATATATATATATATATATATATATATATATATTACCTTTAGGTTTGACATATAATCATTGAAAGAAGTTCCAAATGAGTGTGAAATAAATAGTAAAAGTAAAAAAATTCCCTCCTTCATTTTTAAAATAATTTAAGCTAAAATCTTAAATCCTGTAAAATTGTAGCTAAATCTTTTGCAGGTAAGAGAAAAAAATAGAATTAAGCAGGAAAAAAACATTGTATATCCAAAATATTTTTCATTACAGACATTTTGGTCACCCCCTTTTCCATGTTCATTATAATTAGGTCTATACTGTAAACATTAATAGTATTTATGTATTTACCGTTTATTTTCTATTTAATTTATGAAATATTCAACTTTATTAATAAACAGTGATCCAAATGGGTACAGACTTATTATTAGATATACAATATAATTCACCTATACTACAGTTAATAATGACATTCTAAAAATAGTTTTAAGTTGTAAGTAATCTCAATAATATGAAAGCTCAGCTTCATTACTTATTGGTCTACAGTAAATCTATTGTAGCCTTATATATATATATATATATATATATATATATATATATATATATATATATATATATATATATATATATATATTTTATAATAATAATAATAATAATAATATAATATATATATATATACCAAATATATATAATATATGTATATATATGTAATAATAATAATAATATATATATATATATATACTATATATATATATATATATATATATATATATAATAATAATATATATATAATAATAATAATATTATAATAATATATATATATAATAATAATAATAATATTATATGTATATATATAATAATAATATATATATATAATAATAATAATATGTATATAATAATATATATAATAATAATAATATATAATATATATATGTAATAATAATAATATGTAATAATATAATAATATTAATATTTACCAGATTTAGTAATTTGTATAAATATGAATATATATATATATATAAAAATAAAAAATAAATTTTAATAATATGTATATATATATATATATATATATATATATATATATATATATATATATATATATATATATACCGTATATGTATATATATATATATATATACCGTATATATATATATTTATATATATATATATATATATATATATATATATATATATATATATATATATATATATATATATATATATATATATATATATATATATATATATATTAGTGATGGGACGATTAATCGGAATCGGCATCGGAATCGGAGGAATCGGCTGTTTTCAGGAATCGGAATCGGAATCGGAATCAGCAAAATTGTACCGATTCTTTGACCATTTGGTATACAATCTGAAAATAATTTTATTCGATCTTTATGATATTTCAAAAACAATATTCGAAGTCTGCCGTATTGATTTTAATTTCAGTTCTTCCTGAATTCTATTTAGTTAAAGAAAACTGGATTGGGCGGCGCATCTTTACGTAGAGCCTAAAGATATCATGTTAGGATTTTCAGACAGGCAAACATTTGAGTGTTTCGTTAGTCATGTTATGTAATATGTTTTGATAATTATATAACCGTGAACTCGTAAGTGAGCAGTGAAATAGTTGCCTTGGCTTGTAATAATTGGAGCTACTGAATATAAATGCTATCCTTTGAGTTTCACCTTTTTCATGTATCTCACACAGCATCTAATATAAGTTATTTTTCAAAATGTTATGGAAGAATTTAATATTCCTGCTAATAAAAATCATGTAGTAATGGATAACGCACCTAATATGGCTGCAGGAGTCACACAAGCAGGATTTCAGAAATTACCTTGCTTTTACACTTTGACAGTAGTTCTCAATGATGCCATATTTGAACAAAGAGGCTTAAAAAGATATCCATATGCAAACAAATCGTAGGTCATTTAATCAATCACTTACTATTGCCAAGAATGAAGAATATCAAACTAGATTTAATTTACTACAGCAATAGATTTATTCAGGATATACAAACCAAATAGCTAGTATCATATGCTTTCAAAATTTTTTGAACAAAGACGGCTCTCATTTCATATTACAGTGATCATTTTTCAAAACCTGTATGCAAAAACAATGGAAGTTCTTGAAAAAAGTACTAAAAATAGCAAAAATTTTGTTGATTATTACACCAAATTTATTGAGCCACAAGGAATCAATGGCATCGGCAATAATCCAAATATGAAAATGATTTGCATTTTATTTTGAAAAGAGTCAGAGAAAAAGACTATTGAGGGACTTGGGTCTTACAGTATCAGCATGGAAAAGTTCAGTAAAAAATAGATTCAGCATATACTTTACTGATAAGAAAAAATCTTGTGCTTGCTACCTATCTTGATCCACACTTTAAAACTACATTCCTTGAGGATGATTATAACAATATAAAAGTAGAAGATATTCTTGACAATGGATGTGCGAAGATATATATGTTGTATAAAATAAAGGAAAACAGTTTCCTACTTTAAACCAATTTCAGATTCAGGCCAGGAATCAATGGCATAGGCAATAATCCCAAATATGAAAATGATTTGCATTTTTATTTTGAAAAGAAAAAAAAACTATTTGAGGGACTTGGGTTACAGTATCAGCATAGAAAAATTCAGTAAAAAATAAATTCAGCATTACTTTACTGTTAAGAATCTTGTGCTTGCTAGCTATCTTGATCCACGCTTTAAAGCTACATTCCATGAGGATGATTATAACAATATAAAAGTAGAAGATATTCTTAAGCAATGGATGTGCGAAGATTATTATATGTTGTATGAGAAAACAGTTTCCACTACTTTAAACCAATTTCAGATTTTTCTCATTTATCAACAGAATGAGAGGGCGAAAAAGTGATACTGAAGATAGTTTTAACCAGTTTTGAAAGCTGTTTTTGGAATTTAAAAAGAAAAAGACTTTAAAAACAACAAAGAAACTCATTCCAAGAAAGACACATATAATAAAAAAAGTGAAGGTAAACCCATAAAAGAAAGTAGAAATCCAGCAAATATAAAATATGAAACTTGATAAAAATTCAGAAAGTCCTTTACAATAGTAGTCATCGAATAAAAGGAACCTTTCTCAGCATTTGGGTATCCATGCTGCAATATTCAAGCTCGTCCCTTTTCCGTGTGAAAGAAAGACTCTTCAGAATTGGAGGATCAATTTATTCTCCTAAAAAATCGGATGCACTCAGAAACGGGAGAAATGTTAATGTTTTTACACTACAATTTAAGAGTCATGATTTAACTACAAATAATAATGATAATTTTGCTTCCAGATCTTACTTTTCGTAAATTAAAGAAGGAATTTTTTAACAAAAAAAAAGAAAAAAATTGTTGCATTTTGGAAGCCAGTTTGAATTTTCCTAATATTTTTCAATGAGTTATATAAATAAATTTGTTTTGCTAAATGTTTACTTCATACAGATAATTTCCAAGAAATTCTTTAACATTAATTTAAGGTTTAAATATCTAAATTAGTTGATTTAGCAAGAGTGGGCATATATATATATATATATATATATATATATATATATATATATATATATCTATATATATATATATATATATATATATATATATATATATATATATATATATATATATATATATATATATATATATATAAAAAGAATTGGAATCGGAATCGGAATCGGAATCGGAACTTTTGACTAATATCGGTATCAAAATCGGCATCGGCTGGAAATTTGGAATCGCATCACTATATATGTATATATATATTATATATATATATATATATATATATATATATATATATATATATATATATATATATATATATATATATATATATATATATATATATATATATATATATATATATTATATATATTTTATATTTTTTATATATATTTTTATATATTTCTTTTATTTATTTTTTTTTTTTACAGATTACCACCACTCACGGGCTGGGCCCTTTTCAAGGAGGGGGCAGGAAATAAAATACAGGAAAACCCACCCAAGCCCAAGCCTAACGCAAATCTCTCAGGTGAGCGCAGACGTGGGTTTTAAAGAGAGGAAGATTAAATACAGTGGGAAAAAAACAGAAGATGGCAAGGAGTTCCACAGAACAGAAGTGGCTGGAAAGGAGGCACCACAACGAACAAATCTGAGGTTTTTAATGCTCACGCAAAATCGAGAGCATGGCACCCCTTGTATTGCGGGGGCGACGCAATGGAGGTGGGATGCGAGCCAACTCTCCTGAGCATCTACCGTTGTAGTACCTATAGAAGAGATGATGCACCAACGTCACGTCGCAGAGATAGAGGGTCAAG
>JABUQX010034057.1:7500-15000 GCA_015478945.1 Trachelipus rathkii | reverse complement strand
TTTCCGGGTATTTTTGACTCACTGGTCAATTCTATACAAAGATTTTACTTGTTTCTCCAATTGATAATTCTCTTTATTCGGACAATCTATGTTCAGGTGGTTATTTTTACAATAAGGGCAAGTAGGAGTATTATTAATTTGTTTTCATTTGTTGTCCCTTTTCGGGCAATTTGTATTAAATCTGAACTTGAGCTATGTTCCTGCAATTTACTGCACTTGTTTTGCTCTGGGTCGTAACATTGATCGGCAAAACATGGCCAGCGTTTGCTGCAGAAGTAACAATATGGTCTTTTTCGACACTTCCAAGATATCGTGTCCGGTTCTTTTGCAATAGTTGCAAGTTAGTGTAGATTTAGACCACCATGATCGTTGTGTTTGTCGATGTTGGTGTACTTTATGATCATATGTTTTCGATGAAATATTATTTTGATAGACTGGAGAAGAGTTATTTTTAGGAAGGTTTCTACCTCTAGCGGAGTACGTATTATGATAATCCACGACTTTCACATATACTCGATACTCTTAAAATATATACTATGTCAAGATGTACGACCACTCTAACGTATACTTCATGAATCGATAGCTAACCTCCTCCCTCGGGTCCTCGAAATCTCATATTGTATACAGAACTATCAGCTCCCTCACGTCATGCTCCGAACTGGGATCCTTATTTAGGTACTTGAGTTAGATATGAGTAATTTGGATACCCTTGAAATGAATATGGATGATGTTGTACTGGCTTCTCATTAGAATGTGTGAGAGTAGGTTTGTCGAGATGTGAAACAATTTTTGCAATTTACATTAGGATTTGTTGATTTTGTTGATATATTGCCCATAACCAGTCAATAACTCCAAAGGGTGTTTGTGATTGCTGAGAATCCTGTTGAAACTTTGAGTTTGCAAGAGAAGTACATTGGGGATCAGGCAATTGTGAAATTCTATCAAGCAGCAAAGCTGATTTTGCAAAATTTTGTTGTAGTTGTTCTCGTAGAGGTTCATTGAAGAAAGTTGTGTCATTAGAGGTTGTTATAATCATTGTTGAAGTAGGTATTTTAAGTTTTAAATGATCCATTTGATCTGTTACGTTAGAGCTTAGTTGCTGAAAATTATTATTATTTTCCTAGTTGAGTGTAGTTCTTCGAAGGGCTCCTTCAGATGGATAATCTTAAGGGTTTGTAGGTGTGAGAAAATTTATAAAATTAGGAATGAGCCAGTTAGGGAGTTATGTGATGTGAAGAAAGGAATGAATGAGAGCATATTAAGATTGTTTGGTCATGTGGAAAGGATGGATGTGTGTTGGAAATTGACCAGCTGGGTGACCTAAGAAAAAGTGGATTGAGTAAATAAAAGAGCGTCTGAAGGACTTTCCTTTTGACATATGTCATGCTCTTCTACTTAATTATTCTATTTCTGTGCATGTTACACATCCTAGCCCCATCTGTGGGGATGTGAAGGGGATATATATATATATATATATATATATAGTATATATAATATAATATACTATATATATATACTATTATATATATATATATATGTATATATATATATATATATATATATATAACTGTATATATATATATATAATATATATATAATAATATATATAAATAATATATATCACAGCCCGTCGATCCTGCCATCATATGCGAACATCGCGCATATATCTCCACCTCACATAAATAGATATACCTATCGTTCCTAATATTATATTTTCAGGAATATTTATACATACTTTTTAAAATATATATTTCATAGTCTATAATAGATATTAAGATATGTATAATATATATATATATATATATATAATATATATATAATATATATTATATATATATATATATACTGGTAATATATATATACTGTAATATATGTGCATACTTACTATATATATTATATGATATATATATATATATATATATATAATATATATATATATATATATATATATATCATATTATATATATAGCATATATAGCTTATATAATACTATAATATAAAAATATATTATATATATTATATATATATAATATAAAAGATTGCCCCTATTTATGATATGATATTATATATATAAATAACTTTTATAGTCTATGTAAACTGAATTTAAAATGAATTGAATCTAATTGCTAATTAATTAATCATCTATGTCTTGATTATATTCAATGGACGATTCATTTAAAGATTTTTAAATAAAAATTAGCTTAGCTGCGTTTGCTGTTCCCAATCTTTTTCTGACACCGAATGATGCATTCCAAACTTGGAGAAAATTAGCTATGGGTCTCCTCGCACCCAATCTTTTTCTGAACCTTTGAATGAATCATTCCAAACTTTAAAAACTTACTTTCCAACTTTCCACACCAGTTAAAGATTCTGTTGTTAATTAAATTGTGAATTGAATTGTATTTGAAGTAAGATATTTTCCTTTGAATTCCGCTATACAATTGGATTTTATTTAGTTAAATTTTCAGTAATCATAAGATTTGTGAATAGAGTGAAATAACTTTTGTGGTTTGATAGTTAAAGATGATGATTATTTTCATTGTCCCATTCCATTGTAGATTTTCTTCTTCACAATTTAGGTGATTTCTTCCACAATGTGGATGCATTATGCTGGAAAAATAATGAGTCTGAGTTATGGCAAGTCATATTCAATTTAAATTTTTCCTTTTTTTTCCTGTTAATGGCCTGAAAAATTATTAATTTTTTCTCAAAATTCTTTAAAATTTCTGTAATCTCCAATATTGCATGCGCCACTCTGAACTTTGTCTAATGCTACATCAATGAGCTTTAATATCTTTAGCATGTCTTTGGCAAAACATTTTTTGTGGGTATCCATTACCTTTGCTTTAATATTTGAATTAGGTCACAATATAAATATACATACAGTAGGTTAGATAGATAGGGAAATTGTCGGACAAAGGTGGATTTTGGCTGCAAAATTTTGCAGCCAAATCATACACTGATCAAACTGAATCAGCCTTTTAGGTCTGTTTTAGAAGATAGCACACTTTTGAGTTAGTCAATAACAAATTGACGGGAAATATTTGCCTCTAAATCTAGCACACACACACACTGGATTGAATTACTAAAATTTTAATTATATCTATACAATGTGATAAAGAAATTTTCTTTCTCCATTGTATACCTTAACTATTATGGTCAATTTTTTAAAAATATTCTTTAAGATAATCTGTTATTGTGCTCCTTCTGATATCTTGAGACATCACAAGTGCTGTGCTTTCTGTTTTCCTATATTCGGCTAAAGTTGCTCGTTTATTGTCACTAAATAGTAAACTGACAAATCACTTAAATTAAGTGAAACCAGATTTAAAACTGTCAGATCGTATTTAAATACACAGAGCAATTTATTGCCTTATTAAGATGTATCTATGGTACTGTATATAGTATTTTCAGAATTCTTTATTTTATTGAACTAGGTCATAGCAAAAAACTGAATTTATTGTATAACTGTAAAAAATTAAAATGCTACAAAAATTTTAAAATTCTGTCTTTTGTGTAAAAGAAAAAAATAAAATAATCAGTTGATTAAATTGCCTGATTAAATCATTTTGACTTAATCATGTGCAGCCCTACTTTTTACACCCATTTTTCTTATTATCTTGAGATGGATGTTCTTGTATATCATTTTGAGACTAGTGGCTATGAATGATATTTGTATAAATATGATGATATAGACATGTACGTTATTACAAATATTGAGACACCCATCTTACAGTAGATGTCAAAGTTAAATTATATATTATAGTTTATGAAAATATTAATTGATTTGAAGTGCTGTTCAGTTACAATTCATTTGTAAAGCCAAATATAATTAAAAATAGCTTAACTATGAAATTGCTGGTTGGAAAATAGCATCTAATAAATAAAAAAATAAATAATAAATGTGGTTATGAAACTTCCACTCTATAAGACTGGTAGCATACAATCTACAATCTCAGAAAGATACATAAATATTTAATTAAATTGTAATAGTATAAACCGAGTTCTAAATAAATTCATAGGCTTTCATTCTTTTGCAAAATCAAACATAGTTTCCTCTGCATGCATTTTACATTTCTCTTTCATTATGGAATTCTATATAACGTTGTTCCCGTTCATAACGTATTGGTGATAATTTACCGCAATACCTAGTTCTGTACTCTATATTAATACTGATAATTTTATTTTTAGGGATTTCGTTCTGGATTTGTGGATGAATTGCGTGATGTGAATGTTCTCTTTATGCAAAGTGATGGTGGATTAACACAAATGAACAGGTACTTTTCCATTTATTCTAAAATTTTAGATTACCTTACTAATGAATGAGACTTTTATATAATCAGTTTGAGTTCTTTATAGTACTGTATATGAAATTTAAATTTTAAACTTTTATTTAAATTATTTAAAACTTGCTTAATTATTGTTATATATTTATACTTCATTTTACTTTATACAGCTTCAATGGCTCTCGTGCAATTTTGTCTGGCCCTGCAGGGGGTGTTGTTGGTTATGCTATGACTGCCTATAAAGCCATGCAAGGTCAAGCAGTTATAGGTTTTGATATGGGGGGAACTTCAACGGACGTTTCTAGATATGCTGGTAAATATGAGCATGTGTTTGAAAGCACTACAGCTGGAATCACTCATACTATTCAGGCACCCCAAGTAAGTATATACTTATATGACAATTGAGAATTCCTTTCTGCATGAATGTAAATTGTTGGTTGGATGTAGCCACGGATACCATTGAAGTGATGGAAAGATGAGTTACTATGCATTTTGAATCGGAAAATGAATGATGGGTTAGTGTCATAAGCTTTTAATTAATTAGGCGGCGACTCTACAGGCAGTATTTTACTGTTGATAAAGCAGCTTTTATTTTTGAGAAGAAAATTATTTTTAATATTAAAAATTTAAAATTTTTATTTTTTATTATTATATATTTTTTGTTAGTTCTGACATTGTTTTATTTTTTATCTTTTCCCAATTCCTTATACGTATTAGCTCTTTCTTTATTCTAAGCCGGTAAAGTCACAAAAGAAGTCAAGCTACACAATCACATTTTTTTAAGCTTTATAGAAGTTAAACTTTGAAATCAATGTTTTAAGTTCTCATGTGCATTGCAATACAAATTAGTTATAGGTATATTTCATAGGTTTGTGCGCGCTTTCTAGGCATTTTATAATAAATATATATTAAATATATTATATTAATTATTATTAAATTAGATATATATTATATATATAGTATTATATATATAATAGTATATTATAATATATATTATATATATATATAATATATATATATATATATATATATATATTATATAATATATATATATATATTATAATATTTTTCAGCTTGTTATGGATGAGAAGATCGAAGATGATTATAATGGTGAAGATTATATATACTGTGCAGGAATTCGACTACGTAGCTAAGACTGAGAAGAAAAAATGGATTGAGGTCAAGTAAAGGAATGCATCCTTCATTTTGACCGGAAAAAGTGGACTGAGTTAGTAAAGGCGAGAAGAAAGGTGCATGAGTAGAGTGAATGCCGGCGTTTTTGAGGGGTATGGTTGTTTGCTCACCGGGCTTAAGAATGAACATACATTGACGAGATCCATAGTGAGGTCCGGTCAGCTCTGATCCTAGAATTTTCTGGTTGAGATTTTCTGGTACTGACTCCACGCCCCCCTCATTATCGAATGTATCTCACGTAAAAGGTAGCTTATGGGCGTAAGCTGGGCTTCGATTGTTCGACGTTGTTCTTATTCTACTACTTTCTTATTTTCTGGTGGCATGTTACGCACCTTACCCCTTGAGTTTCATTGAGGAAACTAAGGATTGGGTTGAAGTGGGGTCAAAGATGATGATTATATATATATATAAACATATATAATTTAAATAATATATATATAGTATATATATATATATATATATATATTATATATAGATATATAGAATATAGAAAAATTTTATAGATAATATATATAATATATAGTATATATAGACTTTAAATTTATATAAACTATATATAATTTTTAAATATATAACTCATTTTAAGTCTGTTCCTATATTATATATATATATATGATTGTAATTAGTTAGACATAAACACTGTGGCTGCTGGAGGAGGCTCTTGTTTGTTCTTCTCGTTCAGGAATGTGTGTTGTTGGGCCAGAATCCGCTGGTGCTCATCCTGGTAATTACTATTAATTGTCATGTTCTAATAAATAAACTAATAATTAAGATGCTAGAAAACATAATGAAAAAATATTTTTTTATAATGTATGATTAAAAGAATCTTCTTTGAATTATTATTATTATTTTTTTATTTTAATTGTAAATTATAATTGACAAATATGAAAAAAAGATGAAAATTTTTAAAGTTTTTTTTAAGAAGGTTTTTGTACGTTAAGAAATGAACTTCGTTCATGGTATACCTGTAAAAATTTAATATCAAATATTATTTATCGAATGCCGAACCCGCGAATGTACAGATTTGCTGTTTTTCTCTTATGTGCACGGGTAACAGTATTGGCCTTCAAAGTTTTCAGTACCGAAAGCACGAATGCTTACGCAAGTTACGAACTCGGTTCGTTGTTTTAGTACCTAACGCGGCGGAAAATTTAAACTTTTTTTATTTTTTCAAAACTACAAAATTGCACATTCATGGATTTGGCATTGGATCTACAAAGTATGAAAGCAAAAATCAGAACATTTCTATTGATGACAAAAGTTTATAGAAAATACTAAAAATGTTACTGAAACCGTATTTGTTTATGTCTTAATTGTGTAAGTTTTTATATATTTTAATTAGGTCCTGCTTGTTACAAAAAAGGAGGACCCTTGGCAGTGACCGATGCTAATTTAATTTTGGGACTTCTTTTACCAAATATATTAATTTATTCTCAAAAAAATTTATTTTATCACATATATTTTCTATAAATTTTTGGTAGGATAGAAAATGAACCTTTGGATCGAAATGCTTCATTAAAAGCTATTAAAAGAATTAGCTTAGAGGTATATATCCTAATTTTTATCTTATTATTTTAAAGTTGTATAGATGATGATAATAATAATAATAATAATAATAATATTAATACAAAAATAATAATAATAAAATATAATAATAATAATAATAATATAATAATAATAATAATAATAATAATAATAATAATAATAATAATAATAATAATATCTTCGCAGTTAAGTTCCCATCCCAGTCAAAAAGGAAAAACTATGACTCCCTGTGAAGAAATTGCTTTTTGGTTTCGATATATGCCAAGTTGCTTTGATTTTGAGAGCAATATTGATAATCAATTTTCAGCATTGTAAAGAAAATTTAAACTTTACATACATTAATATAAAATCCTCTAATTCTTTTTATGCATTAGGGTTACAGGAATTTAATTTCGCATTTGTGTTTGTCATGAAACCAAATTGATATACAACAACATATTCTTATTGACAATTACTATTAGTAATCACCTTTTGT
>JABUQX010034057.1:0-2500 GCA_015478945.1 Trachelipus rathkii | reverse complement strand
GCAGCAGTTTTGCCATGGTACACGATATAGGACAGTTCGATGGTAGATAGGTACCTGGTTGTCCATCGTTCACTACAGTGAATGTCAAATGAATGTTCTCTGTCAATGCAACACATTTTCTCATACTTACTTCCCTATAGGTAACTTTGTATTTCCTTATATGTGTAAAGTTTCTTGTCAATCTTCCCTAATCAGAACACACCTAACTTAAAACAAGTTCAGTGAGGCTTTTAGTGACTGCATCATCTTCAATACGACCTTCACCTTTGTTTTTGCTCTGTCTCTTTTGCATTTGTCGAACATTATTTGTTGAAAGTCAATTTCTGGCCTCCGTAAAGATTTTATATCATGAATTAATGCATTAGCAAGAGCTGCACCAAGATTAGACGAACATTCACCTCTGACGAGTTCCATTGCGTATCTGGGTAGTTGCAGTGTGTTATATTCTATTGAAGGAATTTTGCTTGGCTGCCAGGCGATCTCTTCCTGAAAGAAAGAAACATTTGTGTAAACAATTGCTAATATAAAATAAAAAGGACTAATAAGATAAATTAGGAACAACGATAAAATACCTCACAATAGGAATAGAGAAGAAAAAAGAGCTCCTCAGGCGTATTTCCTGTATGAATGCTCTGAAGCTACTGAATGCATTTTCCCTGACTCGACCTGTTTCACACCCGATAAAACAGCATCAAATCTAGGCCTTTTATACATACCGTATATCTACATCTTACAGCACTTGATCTATGATAACTAAGATTCTGGTGAGTAATACCTCCTACTTATATACCTCGGTCCGTTTTCCATCTATATCGTATCAACATACATTATGAGCTTTGATATCTTCTAATTTAAAAACTCTTTTGCATCATAGAGCAACGCAATTATAATATGGGACTGTTCACAACTTTCAATCTGCAGCTTCACATCCCATCCCTATTTTCATAGCAGGAACTAACTTACTTTAACGTTCGAAGGACAAAGTGCAAGCAGAGATATAAAACTAAGAAAAGCTATCTAATTTTGGATCGAGATTCTTTTTGCAGTGACTTTCCCATGTTTGCGGTTAATCTCCTTCACTAAAGTTAAAAGATCTTTAACTTTTTGAAAGAGAGACTTGTCTGTCAGAAGAGGAAGCTTTGGATTTACATTTCTCCAATTAAGATTTACCTCAAAATGAAAATTTGTTAAATGTTTACTTATAAAGTCAGTAACCAGTTTGATACATAAAAGATAATAATACTTAATGATTTGTCAATACGTACTAGGTTCACACATTAATAATTCACTTGGCGGTCCAACTATATTTATCTATATAGTGAAATTAAAACAAATAGTTCTATATGAATATATGTATAAAATTATATATATATATATATATATATATAATATAATATATTAAATATATATATATATATATATAATAATAGTATATATACTATATATAATATATACATATATAACATATATATTTATATATATATATTATAATATATAATAATATAACTATTTTATAATATAATATAATATACTGATATAACGCTGTTGTAAGGTTGCTTGATTCGGACAACCGGCTCACAAAATGAGGCTCCAGCATAATGTACATTCAAATCCAAATCACGCATAACTAAATGCTTTCATACGAATAAGAGACTAACCTAACTATGAACTAACTGGTGGACTTCATTAATACTCTAAACTGGTAGATAACATATATACCGCAACTATACGCACCGAAATCATATAAAAAAAAGGTATGCAATTTAAGTTTAGAGAGAATACTAAATAACTATTATATATATATATATCTATATTAATTATATATATAATATATATATATATATATAATCTAAATACTCAAATAACAACTATATAATATATATATATAATATATATTATATATATATATATATATATATAACTATACTAATATAATATATATAATATCTATATATATATACTATATATTATATATATATGTAGTTTATATATATATATATATATATATATATTAGATATATATATATATATATACTATAATAGTATATATATATAAAACTAACTAACTATATTTAATAATAATTATACCCTATATGTGGGGGAGAGAAGAATTGCCAACATCGTATGATCCTGCGTGTCGTAGAAGCGGACTAAGGGACGGTGGTTAGTTGGGTTTGGCTGCCCTACACCATCTATCTCTTGCCAGAAATGCTAATGTATGCCTCGGAGAAAGTCGTGATCGCCGTAAACGGCTTCTATCCTTTCGACGAATTGTATGAATCGTCTGTACATGGAATGTCCGAGGAATTAATGAATGCTAAGGAGAAGAGGAGAGAGGTGATGATGTAACTATATTATATTAGAAAAGCTGAACGTAAATTTGATTTGATCACTGTGACTGAAACGAATATGAAAGGAAACGGTGAAAATGTTTGGTGTGTGTGAAATGTGTGTTGCTGGTGTGGAAAAGGATCGATAATGACGTAAGGAAGAGAGAAGG
>JABUQX010034056.1:7500-29487 GCA_015478945.1 Trachelipus rathkii | reverse complement strand
AGAGCAACGGGAGCATTAAATTGGAGAAGAACAAAAAAACACATGGGACTGTGCAGTACGAGGGATCATTGAATCTTTGAGCTCGGCTGGGGAGAGATGGCACCTACTCGGAGACTAGTAGGTTCTACTTTCGAGAAAGAGGTCTCTGTAATGTGACTCGTGCAAAACACTGTCATTTAGGACAAAATGATAATTCTCACCAACCGAACTATAACCCAAATTTTACCACCAAAGTTAAGACAACAAATAAAATGCTATTCAGTTAACAGAGTGAGCAATAATAATTCAATCTATTAGAGTTCTTCTTGTCTTGAAATAATAAACGTTAGTAAGATTAATGACACCTTATTTTGGATATAGTCTTTAATACCGACTATTTAAGAACACATGGACATTCGATAACTCGAGATCGGCCTCGTATCGGTGAACAGCAAGAAAATGGAATACAGCACGCAAAATGGCCGTTCCGTATGCTCGGCGTAGAGCATCGCCAACTATAGACGAGAGACCGGTTCGATAACTGCGGTCGTGTGAGATTCTTACAGTTGAGACTATTCTATTTCTTGGCTCCGCTCTTGCCTCATGACTTAGGGACTACGTACACACTCGATATGGCTTACGCATACGCGCTGTCATTCCCAGCGCTACTGGAACCACATATGACTCACCCCTCACATACTCCAGCCTACGAACTATATTCCCCTCACATCCATGCACGTGCGTGAGACACATACCAGAGGCGGCCCTCTGTCTTCATACGATGCCCAAGAAGGCTCGTCGCCTCTCACAGTCTACTCTTGACATGCGCGCGCTACGCAGCCCTGTCGCTCCGAGTTCTTTAATTTGGAATTGACTGTACAGTACCATGTTATCATCTAAGTATACGGCGACGCGCTACTCTGCAGTGAACAACTTTGAGTTTTTATATCTTTTATTAATGCATAGGATGAAGTTTGCTTGATACCACCGCATAATACTAGAGCACTCTCATTTTATGTTCATTCACATTCTTTGTTCAAAATCTTTTTTTTGATGTCTTATAGATTATGCAATTTACTTGACACCTATATGTATGCTCGGGCACGCATCAAGTTTCAAATCCACAACACCCCAGCCCCTGCATCACAAACGCTCCCAGAATCAAGCTAAAAACATTCTTTGTAATATATATATCCATATTATACCATAACCCCCTACCCCTTATAATCACTATCACTACCATATTATCTCACTATTCATCTTATCAATCCTTAACCATAATATCTCCTATAATATCCACGCTCTCATTATATCAATTATACTACTATACTATCTACTCTATATACTAATATCTATATATACAATATACTTCATATTATATATATTATCACTACTACATAAATTATATACTATTCACATATATAATATATCTAAACATATATATCTTTATATATATATATATCATCTTAATACTCAATCATTACTATAATACTATATCTATATATATACTACTCATATATAATATCTCACAACTCAAACTCGCCTTACTATACCCTATCATACATATATAATACCTTCAGCTATCAAATAATACCTTCTACTACTGAATTACATACTAACTTATAACAATCCAGCTTATTTTACTATGACCTACCTATACACTCCACATACAAACTCATACTATATAATTTATATTGCAAGTATAACAAAATTAATATATATATATTATAATCCTATCTACATAACCACATACCCTATTAAATAAAATATATAATATAAACAATACCATCACTTACTTAATAATAATACCTACCATACAACATATATCAATACAGTCCTATATACGTCAATAACTAATATATAAATAGTATAATACATCATATAAAATTCCCAAACTACTAACTCACATAACAGACCATATATATCTAATAATTATAATATATATATACAATAATATAATATATAATATATATATATTAAATAATAAGGGAATATATGCATTAGATAATGAATAGTGATGGATTGCTTTCGTATAGCTGATGACGATGAATAATAAACTAGAATGTGGTGGGACCTTACAGAAATCTAGAAATTACTTCGGCATAATGAAGAGGTGATCAGTGAATGCTAGTTGATGGGAATTATGGATGGATGATATAAAGCGAAAAGGATATTATTGGACATGAAGGTCATAAGCGATAAGGAGGAGGTATGTTGTAAGAGAGAGAAAGTTAGAAGATATGTAAATCTAGCAGGTATATGATTAAATTACCTGTGTACGAAGATGATCAAAGTAGCGGAGGCGGCGCAGACTTGTGATCGATCCTTGGATTTTGAAGTCTCTAACCGCAAGGAGAGACACTGCCTAACAAGACTCACCGATACTGCTCTGCAACGACACCAGACACATTACTACATACCGGGCATAAAATAGCAGAAAATCAAAGAAGAGTAAAAATGTAGCGCATCATTATACACAATACCGCCAGACATATCTTAGTTAATACTAGCTGCACTAGAGAAGACTATATCATATCTAAAATATTATTTCCGGTACGAAATGAAATGCAGTCGAGTATGCACTGCAATGGACTGACTTGTGCTCAGATCACAAGGTGCTGTTCGAATTATCGGTAAGGAAGGATTATGTGGATCAATTCTACATTGAACACAACACTCGATCTGAGAAACCACTAGCAGGAAGAGAAAAATACAATCTTTTGGTCTTTAGGTTTTTTGTTAATTGCAAACAGGCGTAATGAAACTGATTTAATACCGGGAAGCTCTATGGCAGCGTGTTATTGATATATGATGTTAGTGGTAAGCTTCTGATGGAATCAAAAGTATATATGGCTATAGTAAAGCGTGTGTAAGAAATATGGAGGTGAAAGTGATTGTTTAATATTAAATAGCGGAGGGAGGCAGGGTGTTTATGTCTTCTTGGTATTCAATTTGTATATGATGGGGTTATGAAAAATCAGAGGTGGGATGGCAGGGGATGGTGTTTTAAGAATCATGGTTGTGGAGGTCGTTTGCAAAATTTCCGACTCCGGACTTCCGAATCACCCTTTCAAAATTACTGACTCCGGACGTCCGCTCTTCTTCTACAAAATTACTGACTCCGACTCGAGATTCCGACTCCACAATCTCGGTTAGAAGGATGGAGAATGGAAGAGAGTAGTAGGGATGCCTTACCTTTTATATGATGATTTGATTTTGTGTGGCGAATCTCCGAGAGTTTTGAGAGGATTTCGGGTAGAGAGATTTGGGCAGGGTGTGTAAAAAAGTAGTGTTTTGAAGGTAAACGTAGATAACGAGTAAGGTTATCGTTGTGAGTGAGGACACTTCGGGGTGAAGTTATGCTAGATGGTGAGTAGCTGGAACAAGTATCCTGGGTTTACATATTATAGCATACATGTTGGATACATGGGAACGGATAATGCAGAATGTAGTAAGGAAAGTTGCGAATGGCAGGAGGTGGCTGGTGGCAATTATATCGTTGTGGATGAAAGGGGACTCAGTCTTCGGAGTGCGCTAGTCTTACATGAGGGTATGTTTTTTGATAATAATCCCAGCAAAAAATGACCCATGGAATACCAAAGGGTTTCCAAAGTCCCTATCGGAACCCAAATATTCCTATAGGAAATATTTTCGTCATCTGTTTCTCTGCAAATTCCAAACTGGTTTCTTATTGGTTATATTTCCAAAAAATCCTATGATTTCTTCTATAAGGCGCTATAGATTTTATACGCCATGTACCAATAGATCAAACAATCAGTTTTCGCGGCCATTAGCGCTCATATCAGCTTGTTTTCATGGTGAATAGAACCGTTGCTTTTGTCCTGTGTTTTCGTTTTTAGTTGTGATTCAGTGGTGTGACAATGGTCAAAGTTACTACAAAAGTTTGCCCCAAGGCCAGAGAATGTGTTGGTAAGTACAATTTAATTGCCAACTGGGTTTTTTAAAAGTTTTTACATGTTTTTAATATTCAAAAGTCAGTCTCAGTAATGGCTTGAATTTGGCGTACCCTCCATTAACGGCATTTTTAACACACACACACACCACATATATATATATATATATAGATACTATATTATATATATATATATATTATATAATATATATATTATATATACTTTATATATAATACTATATATATATTATATATATATATTATATATATAATAGTATATTAATATATATATAATATATTAATAATATATGGCAGCCTCTAGAAGAGCCACAAAACAATTCTCAAAAACTACAATAGCTAAGGGAAAAGGAATACATTTGTGGAATCCTCGTAAAAATTTTCGGTGCGAAAAATGTTAAAAAAAAAAAAAAAAAATTCTAAAATAAACTACAATAGCTAAAGGGAAAAGAAATGCATATTTGGAATCCTTGTAAAACTTTAGTTAGGAAAATGTATATATAAAAAAAAAAAAAAATTGGCTATTTTTTTTTTTTTTTTGGAGCTCGAATCCGAGGGGGGGGAATATCTTCCCCGTAGTTCCCTCGGAGCCGAGAGACCCCGACTCCTGCCATCGGTGCGGTATACCCTTGGGGTATTCTTTAGTTAAAAAAAAAACTATACTAGAAAGTCTATTTATTTTAACGAGTACCGTATAAAAGGTCTCTAAATAGGCTTTCTACTCATATTACTATATATATTATTTAACATATTTTTTTTATTTATTTTTTTTAACATTTCCTAATTAAAATTTTACAAGGATTCCAAATGTATTCCTTTTCCCTTTAGCTATTGTAAGTAGTTTTTTTAGATAGAATTTTTTTTTCTTTTTACATGTTTCCACACATAAAATTATTACTCAGCATTCACAATATATTCCTTTTCCAGTAGCTGTTGTTGGTTTTTTAGATATGGATAGTGGCTCTCTAGAGGCTGACCCACAACCACACACAACACACACACAACACACACATATATAATATATATATATAGTTATATATATTTTATATTATAATATATATATAATTATATATATTATATTATTATATAATATATATATATATATATATTATTTATATAATATTATATATTTGAGGGGTTATGGTGCTGTTTGAAGAACCACCTTCAAGCAGAGAAGAAGAGTGGGTTGTCGCGATGATTTGCGTTTCGTCCCGGGGGACTGCTTTGGACTTCATCGGTGGTGGTCGCAGCACGCTTCCACCAGACAACGCAACAGACTCCCCCCAGCTGACAATGCCAGACGAGCACACTGCGCTCTGCGCACCTGAACGGAGTTGGTCGCTGTCAGATGAGAGCTAGGTGTGCACACATTAAGCCACTGAGAAGGCTTTTCGACCATCTGTACTTTACCGTGCAGTTGGGGTTTTCTGCCCCACCTGAGTGAGAAACACAGTACAGGCGTTACAGGATGCCGAACAGATCAGCGGCCCAGTCAGAAGAACTTGATTGGATGTACATGCCGCCGCGTTAGAACGAT
Organism: Trachelipus rathkii; assembly: GCA_015478945.1. Classification (NCBI taxonomy): domain Eukaryota; kingdom Metazoa; phylum Arthropoda; class Malacostraca; order Isopoda; family Trachelipodidae; genus Trachelipus; species Trachelipus rathkii. Next base: position 24,040 of record JABUQX010034056.1, on the reverse strand, counting down.
TGTGGTAAACAAACTCTACAACTGAATGTCTTACCACGGCCGAACAACTTTGAGAGAAGAATGGGATGCTGGCTGGTGTTTGTTGTGCCACTCCAGTGGTAACTAGTACTCCGGTGGGTCACCAATATGAGTAATGTAATTAAGGAAAGCAGAGAACGTAAAATGAAGCTATTTAACCGCGAGAAGAACTGATGGGCGTCCATTGTTAAAATCACCTCTTAAAGAAACCTCCTGATTGATAAGTTTTAAAGTATGGATCGACGTTCGCGTGAATGGGGAATGATTACATAACATGACATGGATAAGGTATGCGCTTTCTTATTTTTTGAGTTACTATTTTAGAATTACTTCTTTTCAAGTTGTAAGTTGGTTTTAAAAATAAACTTTAAATTATAATTTTAAAACTAATAATATTTGATTGCCAAATTGGAGCTAATTAATACCGTTAAAAAAAAAAAAATACAATAAAAATTAATCCTTAAGTGTTATAAATATCCTGTGATTTTTGAATTTTTTTTTTTAGAAAAAAAATCAATTTTATTTTTTTTGAATATTTGATCTTTGTTGTGTTAGCGGGTTTGGGCCTCAGCCCGAGGGCTGAGGCCTTACCCCTCCTTCGGAAGGGTGATGCCCGGGGGATCACCCCTTTGGGGTGATCCCCCTCTCAAGGATTCACAATCTTTCAAGGGGTGCATGCCCCTTGGGTTTTCAACCTCGGAGGTTGATGTGGTTGTTTTAGTACTCTTGTTAATGAAGCTGTTTATTCGAATTAGGTACGTTAATGTTAAATATACTATGACTGTGTGAATAACTGGTTTGTTAGGAATGATGAGTTTGTAAGATAATTAATGTGTTAACTGACGATGATGTGTTAGAAAGTGAAGCCTAGGTTACAGATTTTGGTTGAGTAATGTTAGGTTTGCCGAAGAATTTTGCTAATGTCTACGTTTTATTCATAGTTCAAACTGTGTTATAACTCGAAACGAGTTTGCTTTTTTAATGTATGTTTGGTTAATACTTTGTTTGGTCTTTGCATTATTTCGTTTGGGGATTATGAATATTTAGAAAGCGAGGTTTATGACATGAATTTTTGTTAAATATTGCAAAGTTGATGTAAAAATTTTCGGTACGTAGCATTTATCTTCGTTGCCCGTATGCTGGTAGACAGGGTTATGCTAATTTTGTTAAATATTACGATGTTAATCTAAAATTACCTTGATATGTTAGAGATATGCTTGAAGTGGGAATAGGTTACGTTTTGTACGAAGTGTTAGGTACTTTACTGTTGTCTAAGTGCGGAAGTATTGTTAATGTTGTAGTTATTGTACGTAATGGTATGTTACGGTTTGTCGTTGTACATATATTCTTAGTTCCAGTTATGTTATGTTAGCTTTATTAATGTAAAAACTTTGTTACGCTTAGCATATATTCGATGGTTAGTAATAAAAACTTATTTTGTGTTATGTTTAGTGATAATGATTAACTCGAAATATGAACATGAATGCAATAGAATCAATTAATCAATAAGGTCATGGTGGGAGGGGTGGGGAGGGATTGACGGTTTGGCTTAACTGTTACTGATTTACTGCTTTCAGAAATCAGTAAACTATTACAATTTACTAATGATTATTTTATTCAAAGAACTTATTTTCTTATGTTATGTTTGGATAAAACCTTGTTTTAGTGTTTACCAGTATTGCGTTGGTCGTTGGCTAATTAGACCGAGTGGTTATGAAAAATTTTTGTTAAATATACTGTGTCAATGTAAAATAAACGTTAATGATGTTAGAGATATGCTTGGAAAAAGTAGAATAGTTACGTTTTGTATGCAATGCTAGTTACTTACTGTGTTAAGTGTGGAACTTTGTTAATGTTAACTGTTTTATTCATGCTTAAGGTATGTTAGTTTTGTAGTTGTACATTATTTTCTTAGTTCATATGAGCTATGTTAGCTTTATTTAATGTGAAAAAAAACATTGTTAGCATATATTCGTTGGTTAGTACTTTAAAGATCATCTTTGTGCTATGTTATCCAAATGATACGTCTTGCGACTTAATCAATAGTGCTAATGTAAAATTAAACAATGATATGGTAGAGCTTATGCTTGGAAAAAGTTTGATGGGTTACGTTCTTGTACGGCTGTGCTAGGTACTTTAGTGTTGTTAAGTATGAACTTTGTTAACGTTAACAGTTTTATTCGACCGTATGGTGTGTTAGGTTTGTCGTTGTTTACATTATATTCTTAGTTTCGGTTATGATATGTTAGCTTTAGTAATGTAAAAACTTTGTCTACGCTTTTAGCATATATTCGTCAGTTAGTATACAAAATAAAACTTATTTTTGTGTTATGTTTAGTCGAAATGATACTCGAATGACATGAATCAATAGACTAAATAGATTTAGGTCCTGGTGGAGGGGTGGGGATGGGGGGTTGATGGCTTGATTTTACTGATTTCTGCTTTAAAATCTGTAAACTTTTACAATTTACTATGAAATTTTTCCAAAGAACTTATTTTTATGTTTGTTTAGATAAACCTTTGTTATGTTTACAGTTATTCGTTGGTCTGTCATGAATAATTAGACCATGGTTAGAAAATTTTTTGTTAATATCATGTGTCAATGTAAATTACGTTAAATATGTTTACAAATATGCTTGGAAAAAGTATGAATAGGTTACGTTTATGTATGCAACTAGTTACTTAACTGGTGTTAAGTGTGGAACTTTTCGTTACTGTTAACTCGTTTGGTTTATTAGTGCGTAAGTTGTGTAAAGTTTGTCGTTGTACATTATTTTCTTAGTTCATATGATTGCTATGTTGGCTTTTATTATGTGAAAACATTGTATGTTAGCATATATTCGCTGGTTAGTATATAAAGAACTCATTTTTGTGCTATGTTCATCCGAAATGATTCTAGAAATGCAACGTAAATCAATGGTGTTAATGAAAATTAACGTTAATATGTTCGAGATATGTTTGAAAAAAGTGTGAATGGGTACGTTTTGGTACGGCTGTGCTAGGTATTTAGTGTTGTTAGTATGAACTTTGTATGTTAGTGAGTTTTATTTCGTGCTAAGGTGTGTTAGGTGTTTTGTCTTCATTTGTTGCATTATTTCGCTTAGTCCTGGTAAATGCTATGTTAGCTTTATTAAGTTGAAAACAATGTTAGTTAGCATATATTCGTTGGTTGTATATAAAGAACTTGTTTTTGTACTATGTTATCCAATGAATACTCGAATGTAATCTGACATCACTAGATCGATCGATATAAGGTCCGGTTAGGTGTTGGGAGGTACAGGATGGTCGGTCCCTGAAGCGTGGTTTGATTTAACTGCATTTCAGCTTTTAAAATACGGTGACTATTACACTTTATCTATGAAATTTTATTCAAGACTTATTTTTACTGTTCATGCTTTGCATAAACTTTGTTATTTTTATGTATGTTTGGATTAAACTTTGTTATCGTTGCAAACTATTGGGTTTTCCTCCCTCGTATGTTCGTTTTATTGAATAAGTTGTTAATCGGACAGCTGTTTATTCATCTTGGTTGTTGTGTGGTTAAGTATGTTATGTTATAGGTTTAGCTTTACTAGAGGTTAAAATACTTTAACTTTGTTTGTCTTTTACAAACGTTAGGTATTATAGGTTAGTCAGGTTATGATAAATTTTTGGTAAATATTAATATGTTATGTAAATTTAATATTGTCATGTTGGTGAATGTTTGATAAAGTGTGAATGAGTTTTATGTTTTTTGTATGCCTTGTTAGTTATTTTACTGTTTTTAAGTTGTGGCTCTTTGTTAATGTTAGCAGTTTATCTTGCCTAAGATGTGTCAGGTTTTGGCGTTGTATATTATATTTTTAGGTTCAGGTTATGCTATGTTGGCTTTATTAATGTTAAACTTTGTGCGATGCATACTTTCGCCTGCTCTGTATGAATAATTACACAAGGTAGTGATAATTTTAGTTAAATATTACCATGTTATGTAAATTTAACATTGTTATGTTAGAGACTGCTTGACAAGGTGTGAATAGGTTGCGTTTTTGTATGCAATTTTAGTTACTTTACTGGTGTTAAGTTATGGAAACTTTGTTAAATGTTAATCATTTATTCCTGTTTAAACGCAGTGTTAGGTTTTGTCGTTGGGGTTATAAGTCATAGTTCAGATGACTGCTAAGTGCTTATTATGTGGACACTTTGTTACGTCAACAAATTTGACTTGATCTTTGTATAAAGAACTTGATTTATGTTTATGTTTATCCAAAATTATTACTCGAAATGTGACTTGAATCATATGATTAATAGATCTGATTGGACAGGTATGGGGTTGGCTTGGCTTGATTTAGCGTGATTTACCTGATTTAGGGTCTGTAAAACATGACAATTTTAGTAAAATTACCTGAATCAAATAGATCAATAGATCACAACTGGTCAGGAGGGTGGTTGGGCTGGCTTGACTTACTGATTTTAGGGTATGCTAGAAAACTGGACAAATTTTAGTAAACAATTTGACCTTAACTCAATAGTCAATAGATCATCGATCACTGGACAGAGGATCTTGACTGGTGTGGCGTCTGATTTACTGATTAGGGCTATGTAAAAAACGTAAAATTGGAAGTTATAACATAAAAGAATAAGAAATTTATTTATTTTATTTATTTTTCTTTGATGGTTCTGAACCATTATTTCGAAATCTACAGACGCAATAACATATATAAAGACATTCAATATTGTATCAATTACACAAATATTTAATGACTCGGCACCGCACCGAGCCAGCACCGGTGCGGCTGTCACTCCTCATTTTCTGATCAGACTCCCTTTTTCTTCTTTATTCATACTTTCTCCCTTCTTCATTCCTCTTTCGACCTCTGTTTTGCAACTCTGTGCTCCTTTTTTCAGTCGGGACCCCCCTAATGGGGGGTGCAGACACCCTATACGGACTTATAACCATCATATTCGAGAACTACGGGTTCGATAACCCTTATAAGGGCACCAGCATTGTTGTTATACGACTGTTTATTAACTTTGCACCGCAGTGGCTCCAGCACGGTGCCGGAGCCAACTCCTCAGAACCCAATACCAAGTCTTTCTAGAAATTCAACTCGAATCCTCTCCCAAAATTTCAGCCAATTACGGAACACTTCGAATTTTTAAGGGGGGTGGGGTGTTCCTTCGGGGACACGGGGACGTAAACCCTCGCTACGACGCACGGTTACGTCACATCTAACACCCCCTCCAAAATTTTTAACAGGATACGATAACCCTAACCATTGTAGATATATATTGGACTCAGAGGCTGAGCCGGAGCCGGAGCTAAAAAATCATCTTCATATATATATCAATAATAATAATAATAATAATAATAAACTAATATAATATATAATAATCAATAATAATAAGTAATAATAATATAATAATATAATAATAATAAAAATAAGAAGAAACTTCAGAACCTGAACAGATTACGTCTGCGGCTGGCAGAGTCAAGAGGGCATCTTGCGTATTTGGAGCCGGAGCCGGAGCCGGAGTCGGAGTCGGAGTCGGAGTCGGATGGTGAGCACAAGGCACCTCAAAATTGAGATCACTGCGTGATCTCAATTTTTTCGATGTAATAATAATATGTGTGTGTGTGTGTGCGTGTGTGTGCGCGCGCGCGATAAAAAATAAAAAATTAACATGACATTTCAATTATCTTATCTCAAAAACATGGGTTCTTATCAGCTACGCTGATAAGAACGAGCTACACTCGTATTCCAAAAGTGGCAGTTGAAACTGTACACTTACTAGTAATCTAACAATGACATTAGCTTTTTGCATTTTATAAATATTTTCATTTTAAATTTAAATATACTGCCCTGTAATCCAATCAGGGGTACATATGTACTCAATTCATTTTCTTTCTTAGAATCAAAATTAATCGTGGATTATAAAAGATAAACATTTATAAGAAATCACTTTAATTAAATTCGTATATTATTTTTGTGCAGATTTTTGATTCCCAATGCATCAGAAGCCACAAAAACAATTAAAGAACTTATTATGAAACTTATTGACGTTGAGAAAACGTAGTAATATATATATATATATATATATATATATATATATTATTATAAAATTATAAAAATATATATATATATAAATTATATATATATATATATATATATATATATATATATATATATATATATATATATATATATATATATATATATATATAGTATATAATAATAATAAATACAACTATAAATATATATATATAGATATATAAATATATAATTATATATATATATATTATATATATATATATATATATATATTTTATATAATATATAATATATATAATATATATATATATATATATATATATAATATATATATTATATATAATATAATATATATAATATATTTTAATATATATATATATATAATTATATATATATATATTATATATATATATATATATTATCTATTATATATATATTATATATATATATATATTATATTATATTACTATCAGGGTGGGCACGCCCGCTTCATTTAAAGGGGTATCCGCTAGCGCACCTCCGCTACCTCGAAGAAAACGTAGTCGCTGGCTCTCGCACTATTTCAGATCCATCAACTCCGCCTATCGCAAGTCCCACGTCCGCAAGTCTCAGCCCTAATAATGTGCGACTTCACAAAGATTTTAATATTAAAATACTAAATAGTATATCCTACAAAAAATTTATTTATAATATTATATGAAATTAAATGAATATTTACAAAATCTCAAGATTTTCCCCTTCCTCCTCAATGCCGTCTTCAAAGGACAAGAGATCCATATTACTTTTCAAAAAGATTAGGTGCTCAAAATTTAAAAGCAGTTAAGGCTGACTTATTTGCCCTCAATATCCCACCAATTACTAAATATTCGCTCTATAGTCAGAACTAGGGAGAGGTGTATTATATTTTATGAACCAGTTCAACAAATTCTGCCTATGCTGAAAGCGAAAGATGTCCTTGGTGAGAGGAGTGCTGGTGTTAGTTCACTTCCAGAAGTCCATTGCTAATTTAAGGTCTCACCTAAATCATTCTGCCTCCCTTCTGAATTATTTTGACCACCCTGTCCATCCATAACGAAGGTCTATTTGTCAACGACTTTAGTAGAATCCATCAAAGCCTCGACTCCTGCAGAGTCAATGCTAATGTACGTTATACTGGTAGCTATATATCATATTAATATATATATAATATATATATATATATATATATATATATTATATTATATATATATATATAATATATATATATATAATATATAATATATATATATATATATATAATATATTTATAATATTATATATTATATATATTATATATATGTTAATCAGTTCTGTGTAAAACACACATATATATCTTATATATATAATATATATTATATATAGTTATATATATATATATTTTATATTATTATATATATATATATATATATATATATATATATATATATATATATATATATATATATATATATATATATTAATATATATATATATGGCCAGCATCCCGAAAGGTTCAGGTAACTAGAAAAATATAACATCTACAGGAAAATAAATAACATTTTTGATTTCAGGAAGTAATTTCATCGAGGAAACTTAAAAAAAAATATATTTTATTCTACATATTGTATTAATACTTCTTAATATTACTTAGTAATATCATCAGTGCAGCGCCTCTGCAGTGACCTTTGAAACCTGCAGTTAGTCTGCGACCACAAACGTTGCCAAAATACCGTTTTTTGGAGAAAATATTATCTTTTTCTTTTTATATCCTTTTTAGGGGGTTCGATCCGACGGGAGGGACAGAGGGGGGAACGAAGTTCCCCGTCGTCCCCCGGTAGGCCGAGAAACCCCGACTCATCCACCGTTCTTGTTTACCCGTGAGGTATTGGTTAAAAAATCGATGAAAACTTTTCAAACATTTTGGGCAACCCTGCGAGCTCACTCGAGTAGCGCATCTTCGAAGTTGTTCAAAAAAGTTGAAAAATTGTAATAATTGTTCAAATTTTTACAATTTTTAAAGTTTTTTGAAAAATTTATTTGAATATTTTTTTAGAGTTTGGGGGGAAAATGCCTGTTAATAAAATGACTATTTTTTTTCTTGTAGCTGTTATAGTTTTTTTAGTTACATGCCTGGCTTTTTTCGGGATGCTGACTATATTATATATAATATATAATATATATATTATATATATTATTAATACTTATTTATATATATTATATATATATATTATAATATATATATATAGATATATATTATATATATTATATATATATTTATATATCTAATATATAATATTATATATATATATTATAATATATATAATATTTGGGTTTTAAACAAATGATTTAGATATTGCCTAGTTTTTATAGTAATAATATAATTATTAAGTTAATAGGAGGGTAATAGCATTCGTCTATAAAATCAATTAATGTATTTATTAATATGGTACATTTAGGGAGGTGAGATTATTTTGGAAGTTTAATTATTAAAATACAATAAGTCTTAGACTAAGTTAATTAGTTATAAATTAAATAAAACATTATATTATTTTTATTATCACCAATAAGAATTCTTAATAAGTAGGCTATATTTTCATTTTTTTACAAAGGTGCGGACAAAAGAGCGGAATACTTTTCTTTTTGATCCCGCACGTGCAGAGTCGCTAATTTCCTTGACGACTCGCAACCTCGCTAGTCGCGCACGCTATCTCTGGTAGTCCGCCTCGAGCGGGACTAGCGGACTAAAGTGCGGAAGTGCCACTCTCTGATATATATATATATATATTATAATATATATATATATATTATATATATATATATATATATATTATATATATATATATATAATATATATATATATACATATATATTAATATCATATATATAATTATATATATATATTATATAATATAATATATATATATATATATCTATCATATTATATATATATATATATATATAATATTATTATATATTATATATATATATATACTATATATATAATATTATATATATATATATATTATATAAATTTATAGAGGGAGAGTAAACGCATACTCGAAGCGATGAAATACCTCCCACTTTTTAATGGTGCGTCTTTCTCTTTTTGCGTTCATATTCTTTAACACACTCATCTCCAGAGCAAAATATTATAACCCATTTATTCCACATCATGATACATCGATGAAGTATCACACACCCCACTTCTGATAAACCTTACAGATATCCCTTACTACTCATATCTCCTGTTGCGGGGGAGAAAGAATTGCACACTCGTATGTCCTGCGTGTCGTAGAAGTCGATTAAGGGGCGGTGGTAGTTTGGTTGGCTGCCCACTACCACCTATCTTGCTAGGATCGCTGAATGCACTGCCTCGGTAGATGGTCGTGATCGCCGGTAAACGACCTTCTAAAGTTTTCGGCGAAATTGTATGAATCCTATGGGTAGCAGTGAATGTCAGAGGAATAAAATGTTGAGAGAAGAGGACGAGAGGTGATGGATTGTATTTAGAAGGGCAAATTTGATTTGCTCGTTGTGACAAACAAAGATCAAAGGAAAAGGTGAAATTGAGTGGTGTGGTGTGAAATGTGTGCGTGCTGGTGTGGAAGAGAATGAAAGAGGGAGAGACGGGTTGCATTTTGATGAGTGACCTGTGGTAAAAAGCTATGTAGATTTTGTGTGTGTGAGGTCTAGAATTCTATGGTTAAATTTAGTTGAAAAGGTCAAGGTATGTTGATTGTGACGTTGGTCCCATCCTGAGGAAACGTTGAAGAGAGTACGAGTTTTTGGGATAATCTGAATGGATGCTCTGGATGGTGAGTAGGAGCCTCAGATTGATAGTGTTGGGGACCTGATGGTTGGATAGGTGCATCAAAAAGGGATGGTAATAACAGGTGGTTTGGGGTGCGGGAGAAACTGAAGAATGGTCAGGAAGGTGTTGATTTTCTGTGAAGAGAGAGATGTGTGTAAGTAATACTTTCCTTTAAACACAAGATAATCCATAAGTATACTAGAGTTGGTGTAGGTAGAGGATGTAATCAAAGTGAAAGTATGATTGATTTAGTGGTTGGTGAAGAAGGAAATGTTGAAGTATGTGTTCGATGTTAAATCAGTTAGGGTTTAGGAATGGGATTATCGGATCATTATGTTGTTCTATGTAAAATTAAGTTAGTGGGGGTTGGATGAGAGGAAGTGATCGAAAGGAAGTAGGTAAACTTAAGAGTGAGAAGTTTTAAGCGAACAAGACAATTAAGATAAGTATTACAGAGCGCTCGCTATGTAAACGGTTGAATGTGGAACAAGTTGATACTGAACATAATCTGGGGGCAAATGAAGGAAGCAATTGGTTAGTAGTGCAAAGGAAGTGTGTGGAAGTGTGCCCTAAAGTAGGAAGTAAGAATGTTAACAGCGATTGGTGGAATGAAGAAGGTGCTGAAAGGGTTAAAGTAAAATAAGAAGCGTGGTTGAATGTACTAAAGCAAATGATGAAGTTTCCAAAAGAAAGATGGATGGAATTATATAAGGAGGAAAAAAGAAATACGTAGGAGAAAACAAAATGAGGTAATGAACAGTTTGGGAAGAGGGGATGAGGACATACAAGGGAATAGGAAGTCTTCTGGAAGGAAGCGCGAAAGGTTAAGAATGAGAATAAGGGGAAATCTGCTTAGAAATAATGAATAGGGATGGTGGCTTTGTAACTGATGAAATGATGTGAGGGGAGTGGGAAAGAACACTTCGAAAATCTGCACGATATTAACAGTAATGATGAGGTGTAGTGAATGTGTGTGGGTTTGATGGTGCAAGAAGGAATAGGTATTTGGGGATGAGTTATTAGTAGAAGGAGGTATGGCTAGAGCTGAGAAGTTGAGAATGGAAAAATCTGCGTATAGCATGAACTACTAGGTGAATGATCAAGAGCGGAGGCGAGATAGTGATTGTTGGATTTGGAATTGTGTAATAAAGCGTTTATAGGGGGTAAGGTTCCAAGGGATTGGAGGAGCAGTAATAGTACCTTAATATAGGGTAAGGGAGAAAAAGGGGAAACTGTAGAAATTATAAGGGGATAAGTTTATTGAGTGTTGTAGGGAAGGTATATGCTGGTATTTTGGTTCGCAGGTGCTTGAGTGACTGAGGGACTTGATGGTGAAGAAAACAGGTGCGTTTTAGGAGTGTAGAGGATGTGTGGATCATCTTTACATTGAACAAATGATTGAGAAAATGAGGGAGAGAAGATAAATTATTATTTAGGTTTTTTATGGATTTGCAACAGGCTAATGATAGAGTTAATAAGGGAAGCTTTTATGGCAGGTATTAGTGAATATATGGGTGGTTGGTCGGGTAGCTTCTGTTGATTCGGAAATAAACAGTAGTTATGACGATAGTGAATGGCGTGTGTAAAGAATAGAATGGTGTCAAGGTGATGTTTTTAGGATTTATAGCGAGTGAGAACAGGGGTTTGTGTTTATGTCTCCCTTGGTTATTCCAATTTGTATATGGAATGGGGTTATGAAAGAAATAGGAGGTGGTTATGGCAGGAAATGGTGTTATGAATGATGGAGAATGGAAGATGAGTGGAGGGTGCCCTACTTATCTATATCGGATGATTTGGTTCTGTGTGGCGAATCTGAAGAGAGTTTGAAATGATTTGTATAGAGATTTGGCAGGGTGTGTAAAAGGAGGGGTTTGAAAGTAAACGTAGATAAGAGTAGGTTATGGTTGTGGAGTGAGGGACAGTTCCTCAGTGGGCGAGTTATGTCTAGACTGGTGAGCAGCTGGAGCACGTGTCTGAGTTTAAATATTTAGGGTAATGTGTTTTAATGGAGAAGGGAACGGATGGATGCAGTGTGGTCAGTAGAAAGTTGTGAATGGCAGGAAGGTGGCTGGTGAATTAAAATCGTTGGTGAATGTAAGGGACTAAGTCTTGAGTGCGCCCTAAGGGTCTTACTGAGGGTATGTTGTTAACCTGTGTTATTGTATGGTAGTGAGACTATGGTTTGGAATAGGTATAGATATTAAGTTCAATGTGTTCAGATGGACAATCTTAGGGGCATGCTAGTGTGAGAAGAATTTAATAAAATGAGGAATGACGTATTAGAGAGATGTGTGGTGTGGAGAAAGGTAAATGAGAAAATAAATGAAAGTATGTGGAGATGGTTTGGTCATGTGGAAAGGATCAATGATAGTCGGTTTGTGCTAGCGCAAATGCTATATGTGGTCTGATGTGTTGGGGACCGAGGGGCGGGAGACGCGGAAGGAGAAAGTGGATTGAGGTCGGGAATGAAATGTTGAGGAGAGAAATGTGAGTTTGGTAGAGGCCGAGAAGAAAAGGTGTATATAGGAAGTGAATGGCGGGGGAATTGTGAGGGGGTATGGTTGTGGCCCACCTGGGCCAAGGGATGAACCCTTCGACTGACGATCTACCATAGTGAGGGTCCTTTCGGCTGTCCCTGAAGCTTTTAGGTGGATTTCTGACTGCGATCGAGTTCTCCGCTAAATTAATGTACTGAGGGGGCGGTAAGGCTGGCTTTCTTTTCCAACTTATGTCATGCTCTTCTACCGCTTTTCTTTTCGATGCTATCACGCACGTTACTCCCATTTTGGGAAAATAAAGCGAAGATAAAGAAAGAAAGATATATAAAATTCAGTATTGAAAGCTTTAAATCCCCCCTGTTTTTACTTGTAACACATTCCATTTAGATTGCTAAAAATGACGTTTCAACTTAAATACGTTAAGATTGAATGATTATTTCTCTTATTCTATATGAGCATTAAATAACGTAGCCTTGATCCACACCAGAAGAATAAGTTTTTCTGGTGTGCTGATCTTAAGACCTATAATACAGTTCATATATATTTTTTTTAAAGTATTTATATTAAATCTTTCAACAAAGTTTTTCTTTTTTCTTTTTCAAAGTACTAAAGTTATTGAATTACTCAAATGAATAGTTCGTTTGGATGGACAAATCGCTAATTTGTTTTTTTTTCCAGTTTGTAGAGTAATTTATATTCTGCAGTACGTCTCTTTGTTAAATAAGTTGTTTTTTCCAGTATATTGTAATAAAACCGAAATGCTTTTTCTTTAATAGCCATTTATTTTATGGTGAGAAATTGAACATGTTTCGTAGTTCGATGTTTCCAGATAATTTTTGTTAATGTGCCAATCCCATCAACTCTATTTTCTTTTTTTGACTAATTCATATACTCTTTTTAAAGGTTTATTTCAATTTTGAATTGAAAAAACTCCAAAGTTGCTGTATTTAATTTTAATTAATAAACATTTTTTTTCTATCAAATTGTTAAATTTATTACCAAAACTTTGAGTACGTTTGCCAAATTTTCAAATGTAAACTTCTAATTCTTTCACTTGTTAAGTGTCGCTAGTCACATTCCATTTCTCCATATAAATTTGAAATTTTGTGCTTCCTAATTATTTATTTATTTATTTATTTTTTTTTTTGGTAAATTATGAAGTAAATATTGATAGATCTCGAAAATTATAATTTTCTTAATGAAGAACATCTAAAGGAAACTAAATAATTCTTATAGACTTTAATTAGTTTTTTTTTTTTCTTTTACAATAATTTTGGTAATTTGTTACATAGCAAAGCAATGTTTTCTTTTATATACAATGTTTTAATGATAAAGATTTTTATTATTAAATTCAATGTGAATAATTTTATGAAAAAGTAGTATTTATTTTTATGTAGACAAAGTTCTATGCTAAAAAGTATATATATACACAACTATATAAATATGTTGAATGCATAAATAAATGATTTTAATAAATAAAAATTTTATTAACCCCCGAATGAGATAATATGTTAAGGTTCAATTTAAAACATGGCCCATCAATGATAATAATAATAATAATAATAATAATAATAATAATAATAATAATAATATTCTAAACATATGCTAAACATTTACAAATCTTATATAATACAATAATTATTTCTACAGATTTAACTTTTATACAATCAATTATTCCTATAATGTATTTTTTTTTAACATTACGAATAGTAAAAAGAAGGAAAACTCGGCAGAGAAAGAAGAATAGTAGTGTCGGAGGAAGAAACGTTAAGAAATAAATCTAATGTAGTCTCTGCTTACACGTTTGTTAATTTTCATATTATACAAAATATTTCACTATTTTTTGTTTGTTGACATTTCATGTGAACAGAGGAGCCATACCTGAAATGAAATTTTCATTTAAAAAAGTAAAACTATTAAAATCAAATCTTTCCATTTCAAAACATTTTCGAGGTGTAAATGACTGGGGAAAAATATATATATATATATATATATATATTATATATATATATATATATATATAATTATATATATAGAAAGATATTATTAATATATATATATATATATATAATATAGAAATTATATATATAATATATATATATATATATATATATATATATATATATATATATATATATATATCAGCTCAATTCTATCACAACACTTACAACATAATTCCTCCTCCCCCTCCCAATAGGTCATGGATTACATATATCCACACTCATCTAAACAACACATACCTACAAAACCGCCCAAATAATTTATTAAACACCCCCTCCCCAAAACTTTCCCCTAGAGAAGAAACGCTGTCAAGAAGAGGCCAAATCGACCTAGCCCGGAGCAGATCAGGTCAACACCCAAAACTCATGCAATATAAATATAGATTCAAACCAGACAATGTCACCTCCCCCACTTGTACCAGATGTCACAATTCCTAAGACACAATAGAGCACCTCCTTCTGGGGTGCTCTGCTCTCGACGCCCCCAGCGCCGACTTCTCTCTAAAATCTTCTCTTCTCGACCTGTTGGAATCGCCAAGTGGCGCAGCCGGCTTCCTGGAAGCAGTGTGGCCCCCCAATAGGTGGGCCAAGGGCAGAAATATATATATATATATATATTATATATATATTATATTATATATATATTATATATATACCTATAATAATATATATATATATATATATATATAATATATATATATATATAACAATATTATAATAAAAAAAATATATATATATATATATATATATATATATATATATATATATACGGTATATAAATATAACCCAGTATTATAATAACCAATTGAAACATATATTTTTTATTTCACACATCAACATTGGTTCAAACTTTATAAAACTCTTTAATATTCACTAAAACATTAAAAATATTTGTTTAACATTAGAATTCCAGAGTCTAGCTTTCGTAGTCTTTCTTCTCTGACTACCTTTTCAAGACTGGATCTTTTTGGCTATTTTTGATGTTGTCACAAAATTCTCATTTCAGTTGGTTTAGAATTTTTTTGTAATATGGTGATTTCTTCATAAACTCAATCGACGTCATATCTCTATTTACTTCAGTACCTGTAGAACATGCCTTGAACCTCCTCACTAGATACGTCTCTGATCACCAAATCTCTTTCCAACTCCCCTTTCAAACTATTAAATCCCTAATTAAACTTACATTAGAACACAATTTCTTCCAACACGAACAACATTATGAACAAAACACAGGCCTGAGTATGGGTTCCCCGCTCTTTCCCATACTCAGTAATATATACATGGAACTGCTAGAACACTATTACATACTCCCTCACCACCTATTCATCAACACAATATGGTTAAGATATGTAGATGACATTTTTCTAGCAATTCCACATAACACACAACATAACTTGATACATACATACATAAACAGCATTAACCCACAAATACAGTTTACCATAGAGTTACCCATAAACAACACCCTACCGTTTTTGGATACTTTAGTACAAAAGAATCATACACAAACTAATCATTCAGTATACCGCAAACCAACCTCACAACCAAACTACATACATTGGTACTCCGTACACACATACAACACCAAGATAGCCCCTTTATCCTCTGTTTTTACGTGCCTACAACATCTGCTCTCCAGTTTTTAAACAATGAATTACAATACATTAAAACTATTTTTACCAAATTGAAATATCCAATAGACAAAATACATACAGCACATAAAAAAGCAAAATTAAAATTCTTTACCAATAATATAAAACAAAAAACAGAAACAAGAGTACCTATACCTCATATTAAGAAATTCATTCCAAAAAATATCACATTAGTTAAAGCCAACAACCAAAACCTAAAAAGAATTTTAAAACTCCCTAAACCAAAAAACCCAGACCCGCCATGCATATATTCCATACCATGTAATAACTGTGAATCAATTTATATAGGACAAACCATTAATTTCAATACAAGAAAATATCAACATACTTATGACCTTAATATGGACCAACAAAATTCCCCCTTAACACAACATAGACAAAAACACAACCACCATATTAATATGAACAACATGAAAAAAATAACCAACATAAACAATACGCATAATAGAGAAATCGTGGAATCCTTCTTAATAAAAAACAAACAAAATCATAACATTATTGCGGGGGAGCATCAAATAGACCAAATACAGAATGA
>JABUQX010034056.1:0-5000 GCA_015478945.1 Trachelipus rathkii | reverse complement strand
AATATATAATATATATATATATATATATATAATATATACTAATATATAATATTATATATAATATTATATATATTATATATATATACTATACTATATATTATATATATATATTATAATATATATATAATATATATATTATATATATTATATATATTATATTAAATAATATTTATAACTAAAATAATAAAATTATTAATATTATTTAGTTAAATATTTATTTTTCTTTTTACCTATATAATTAATAATAAATTAAATTTAATAATATATTAAAATATAATAATATATATATATATAATTACTATTTATATTATATATATATATAATATATATATATATATAATTATATATATATAATAAATATATATTATATAATAGTATATTTAGGGAGTACGATTACCAGAAAAGAGGCCGATTACTGATACTCTATGAACTCTATTTTTTTTTAGGGTGCCGCGATACTGCATTACTTAATAATTATCATAAATACACAGTAATAAGATTAATTAGAACATTTGTGTACTGCTAGGGAACTCGGGATTTCATTCCCTGTACAACCAATACTTAAGTCATTTATATTTCATATTTGGTTTGTGCCCAAGTATAGTTATTTTAATAAATTAAAAATAGTATCTTTTATAGGAACTATAAATGCAATATTAATTATTAACTTTTTTTTATTTTTCTGTTTATTCAAAAAATATTCCATCTTCCATTTTCCAGTAAGTATTAACAAAGTTAGCTACTAGCTTTTATGTTTTTAACAATGATTTACAATTTACAAGAAGATCTTTAACTAGCTACAATATAAAGTATAAAAAATAATGAAAGAAGAGGACCTCAATTTAATCAGCTAAAAGACAAACATAAAAAAACGCTATTACTCACATAGACATTAATAATAACCTCCTTTAATGAGTTAGATATATATCATTCAAAAATACTCAAATTCCAAAATTCTCAAATTTGGATGCAAAAACATCTAAGCAGTTTCAAACTAGTATCTGGCGAGCAGCCTGTTCCTTTTTTGGCGTGGTTTACATTCCCACCTACACTAAAAAATACGCTCGCTCTAGACTGATGAAGGAGGGCTATAATTATTTGCTTGCAAGCACTGATAATAATGGAAACCTGGGCCCATTTTCATGCCTCTCTTCTGTAGGCAGCATCCCATGTTTTCGTAGAGCCTCAATCTCCTCTACAGATAGCAAATTTAAATTTTCTTGGTCTCCTTTATGACTGCCTGCTACCAATTTTTCGATTGGAGTTCCTTGCGTGTGATTCCTATGAAGGTTGAATGAGATGTCAATGCAATTTCAGGCCATATGTACTTATCAAAGTCAAACATATCCAAATCCTCTTCATCGTGTCGAGTATCGTTTATTTGGCTGAATAAGCACCATCGTCGACTATCGGTGCTGCTTTCCAGGGGAAGGTTGCTGATAAGGCAGGCTTACACTTCTGCGTGAATCTTTTTTTTTATCGTCAGCGAAGCAAGCTCCTCGGTATTGCTATTAAATGCATTCTAGCAAGTGGTTCAACCGTCGGAGATTGCCATTATTGTGTCGGTTCAGGCAGCTTAATGAATCCGTTATTTAGAATCTTTTATTTATTTATTTGTCTTTTTACAGCTGTCAACCGCCGCTCACGGCAAGAACTCCAATTCAAAGAGGAGCGGGATGTGAACGCCTCAAATAATTCATCTAACGCAAATGTACGCAGAATGAGCATAGACGCCAGGCCTTTAAACGAGGTGAGATTAAATTGAGTAGGAAACACAGAACATGGAAGAGAATTCCACAGAACAAGGAGGTTGCAGGAAAGAAGGAAGCACCGAAGCGAACTAGTCTGGAGGTACTAATATCAACACAAAACTCATGTGCCGGACACAGCAACCCTTGGGCTACGAGGGCTTCCGTAAAGTGGGGTACCGCGAGTGGGAAAGTTCCCTCCAGCACATGCAGCTACGGTACCTATAGAAAAAATAAAGAGCAACCAACATCGCGCCGCATAAGATAGGGGGTTCAAGTAAAACTAGAAAGTACTAGGACAGTTTTAAAAGCATTTGGCCTTTATGACAGACCCTATCCAAAAGCCGATGAAACCAGAGCCCCCGCCCCAGATATGAGAGCTAGTATTCCAAATAAAAGGCGGAATGAGACCCTTGTATAGCTGGAAGTAACTTGAGAAGAGGAAAAAAGTCTTGCACGCAGTAAAAACAGAACTCCCAGTTTCTTTGATGCCGCCTCCTAGCAACCGTTGTGATGTGAGGTCCAAGACATTTTTTTGTTATGTTAAGGCCAAAGAATGTTGTATATTGTCAACAGGAGAGACGAGAGAACCGTCGAAAGAGTAGGAAAGTTAGAAGGGTGTTTGGAGAAGGAGATTTGTAGAAGTTGGCTTTTTAAAATTGAATTATACAAGGTTGAGACGACCCCGATCGGGAAATTCTATCCAGAATCAGCAGAGAATAGAATCGGAAAGATAAGAAGAGGCAATTCTAGAAGTAAAAGAGGGAGCAGAATTGAAATGAGTTGAAGAATGAAGGGTCGAGTCATCGGCATATGAGTGGATAGAGTTAGATGTGCAGGTGAGAAGATCATTAATGAAAAGCAGGAATAAAGTAGGAGATAATACAGAAACCTCTGAGAACACCACTATTGACAGAAAAAGAAGTTGCTCCATCAAACAACAGGCCGAACATTGAGCGATTGAAAGAAAGCTAGACATAAGTAAGCAAAGAGAAGGCAGGAAATCCAAAAGGAGGGGGAACTTTGATGGCAGTGACCGCGTGACCATACCCGGCATAATGCTTAATTTGCGATTATGTCAAGCTCCGCCACGCAAGTCTCCCCTAGTTCCTAAGAGCGGAAAACCATAAATCTGTTAGATAAAAAAGTATATCACCAGTAGACCTCGAAGGCCGAAAGACTGGCGATCGAAAGAAGGGAATGAGATTCCAGACGATTTAAAAAGTGGGAGTTGAGAAGTTTTTCAAAGATCTTAGATAAAAAACAAGTTAGAGCTATAGGGCGATAGTTGGAAGAATCAGAGCGGCTCCTTTTTTCGGAATAGGTTGGACATATGCACGCTTCTAACACTGAGGGAAAGTGCTAGTATTGAGACAGAGAATATAGTTGAACGAGGGGCGGGGTCAGCAAGGAAGCACACTCCCTTAAAACTCGGGGAGGAATGCCATCCGGGCCACCTAACGTTCATAGATTTCAGGAGCCCATGCATCCGATCAAATGTAATCACAGGTAAAGACATAGGACACCTGAGAGGAAGAGGAATGAGGAATGACAGAATCGTCCAGGGTTGAGTTAGAGGAAAATAGGAGGCCAAAGAGATTGGCCTTTTCAGTTGGAGTATTAGCAACAGAACCATCAGTGCGAATAAGAGGATGAAAGGATGATTTACAGAAGTTGTTTTTGGCAAGAGGCCAGAAAGATTTGTGAGTAGGAGAACCAAGGACGTCAACGCACTTTCGTTTAATGAAAGTCCGCTTTGCTCGTCGAAGAGTACCCCTGCAACTATTTCTAGCTAAATGAAAATTAACAAGAGTGATAGGAGAATGAGAATTTTTTCACACCCGATACCATTGTCTCTAGCCTGAATGGCCAGAGAACAAGCACGATCGAACCACGGATTTTGAGGAGAAAAAGAGTTTAGTCGAAGAAGGAATGAACCTGCTCATCCCATCAACAATTACTGCTCCCATTTATCGTCAGAAGCTGATAGCGCTATCAGAGTCAAAGCAGTCCACTTCCAATTATAGTTAGCGTAGAAGCAACGCAATGCCCCCCAATCGACCCGATCAAAGTGCCAGAAAAACCGCATAGGGCTGGATGGAGCGGTTGGAGAGAAAGTATTAAAATTAAGAGATATATGGTTGTGGTCAAATTTACCGATAGGAGCGAAGGTGGTGTATTTATAGAGAGAAGGACTAGTGGTGAAACATAGGTTAAGTGTGTTCAAGAATTGGTTGGGACGATCCGGAATGTGTGCTAGTTAAACTTTAATTATGTTGCTCCCGATCGGTTGGAATACTGAATTGAGTCGGCTTCCTCCCCACCTAAATCAGAAATGAGAGGAACCCATCCATTCAGTGTTTGTACATTGAAATCCCACTAAATATAGGGACCTCAGTATTTGGTATGAGGAAATATATAACAGTTTAACGTGATAGTAGTAACGGTAATCAAAAAAAGCATGAAAAATTTGTTCTGTTAGTGAGAAAACAGTAGCAGAGGCCACAAGATTGATTGTAGCAGAAGCGGAAGAAAGCATTTTAAGCCACAGAACATCGAAGTTAGGAGATTAAAGATTTCTCGAGACGTGTTATAGGAGTTTTATGTTTACATAGGCGAAATTATAAAATAAAGTTATTGTTGGATGATTAAACGAGTTAGAGGATGAATTCTTACCCATCTGGGTCTCAGACAAGAACAAAAAATTAGGGTTAGAGTTACAGATGTGGTATTCCATGGATGCAGAGTTCGAGTGCAAGTCACTGATGTTGGGTAAGTCAATAGGAAAGCCCAGCGCCTGTGCAAAATCTGCTATCATACAACGAACACACAACATAAAAAAAAAAAACAAAACAAAAAAACCAAAGAGAAATGAGAAAAATTATTCGAACGCTAAAACCTAAATTTAAAATCCTGAAATTTAAAACGCCTTAAAAAACCCTATTTTACAGTAACATATCTAAAAATGAGTAATCCAGAAAGTTTTAAAAAAACACTCGCGCACTCACACACACTCACGAAATTGTCGTAAAAAAAAAAAGAAAAAAAATATTTATTGAGTCAATAAAAAAGTGGAAGTTAAATCTGTATAAATTATAACTAATGGCTATTAAAAATAGCGTAAATTACGCTAAACCCAAGCTGCGAGAAACGCTAAAATATCTAACTAAGTAAAAAGACAGTCGAGAGAAAAACCAAAAATAACCTAGTACTAACCTCTTATATTATATATCGAAACTAGATCTCTCTCTT
>JABUQX010034055.1:10000-51528 GCA_015478945.1 Trachelipus rathkii | reverse complement strand
AGGAGAAATTGCCATTTATATGTTTGAACCACAAAAATCCAAAAAATTTCAACTTCAAAATTTTTTGAACAAAATTAATTTAATGACTTCTTTATTCCAAAAGTAACAGCTATTAAAAATCCGAAGACCCTATTATTCCTCACACAAAAACCTTTCTAAAATTATAAAAGTTACTTTTACGACTTGTATTTCATGAGGAAAAGCAATTAATAAAAAGTTTAGTAAAAACAAAAATCCAAAAAATTTCCATATTTCAAAAATTTTGTACAAAAATTAATTAAGACCTCGTTCTCCAAAAAGTATAACAGCTATTAAAAATCAAGTGATACCATAGTATTCCCCACACAAAAACCTTTCTAAAAATATAAAATCACTTTCTACGACTTGTATTTCAGAGGAATAGATCATTATATGTTTGAACCACAAAATCCAAATATTTCCAAATTTAAATTTTGACAAAGTTAATTAAGACCTTTACTCCAAAAGTTAACAGCTATTAAAAAATCAAAGACACCCTAGTATTCCTCACACCAAAACCTTTCAAAATTTAAAAATCACTTTTCAACGACTTGTATTTCAGGAGGAATGGACCATTTATATGTTTATGAACCAAAAAATTCTAATATTTCCAATTTC
This sequence comes from Trachelipus rathkii, assembly GCA_015478945.1. Classification (NCBI taxonomy): domain Eukaryota; kingdom Metazoa; phylum Arthropoda; class Malacostraca; order Isopoda; family Trachelipodidae; genus Trachelipus; species Trachelipus rathkii. The sequence continues at coordinate 50,892 of JABUQX010034055.1, read as the reverse complement.
AAAATTTTGAAAAAAAGTTGACTAAGGACTTGTTACTCCAAAGTATAACAAGCTATTTAAAAAATCCGAAGACCATCCTAGTATCCCTCACACAAAAACCTTTATAAAATATAAAATTCACTTTTTTACGACTTGTTATTTCAAGAGGAAAAGGCATTTATATGTTTGAACAAAAAAAACAAAAATTTTTAAAATTTCAAAAAATTTTTAAGAAAAATTAATTAAGTGAACCTTTTACTCCCAAAGTATAAACAGCTATGTAAAAAAATCCGAAGGACACCACAATATCCTCACACAAAACTTTTATAAAAATATAAAAATCATTTTCTACGACTTATATTTCAGGAGGAATGGCCATTTATATGTTTGAACCACAAAAACCAAAAAATTTTTAAATATTTCAAAATTTAAATGACTAAATTAATTAAGGACCTGTTACTCCAAAAATATAACAGCTATTAAAAAATCGAGACATTCTATATACCTCACAAAAAAAACTTTCTAAAAAATATAAAAATCACTTTTCTAGGACTTGTATTTCAGGAAGAATGGCCATTTAAATGATTGAACAACAAAAATCCAAAAATATCCAAATTTCAAAATTTAGACAAAAATTAATTAAGAACCTGTTATTCCAAAAGTATAACAGCTATTAAATTTCCGAAGCACCCCAATATTCTTCTCACAAAAAAACTTTTCTAAAAATTATAAAATTCACTTTCTACGACTTGTTATATTCAGCGAGGAAGGCCATTTAATATTTTGAACCACAAAAAATCCAAAAATTTCAAAATTTCAAAATTTGACAAAATTAAATTGAGGACTCTTACTCCACCAATATAAAACAGCTATTTAAAATTCGAAGAGTAGAAATAATATTTCTCGCACAAAAATATTTCTAAAAATATAACAATCACTTTTTACGACTTGTATTTCAGGAGTAATGGCCATTTATATGTTTGAACCACAAAAATCCAAAAATTTCAAAATTTCAAAATGTTGACAAAAATTAATTAAGGACCTGTTACTCCAAAAGTATAACAAGCTATTAAAAATCCGAACGCACCCCAATATTCCTCACAAAAAACTTTCACAAAATATAAAAATCACCTTTGTTATGACTTGTAATTTTCAGGAGGGAAAGGCCATTTATATGTGTTGAACGCACAAAATCCAAGGTTTCCAAATTTTTCAAAAATTTTAACCAAAATTAATTAAGGACCTCTTACACCAAAGATTGTAACAGCTATTAAAATCCCAAGACGCACCTGAGTATTCCTTTACACGAAAAAACCTTATCTAAAAATATAAATTCACTTTTCTATGACTTGTATTTCATGAGGAATGGCCATTTTATGTTTGAAACACAAAAATCCAAAAATTTGTAAAAAATTTTCAAAATTTAGACAAAAATTAATTTAAGATCACCTGATTACTCCAAATGGTATAACAGCTATTATGTAATCCGAAGGTACCTCAATATTAATCACACAAAAACCTTTTCAAAGAATATGAAAAATTCACTTTTCTACGACCTGTATTCCAGAAGGAATGGCCATTTATATGTTTGACCACAAAAAATCCAAAAATTTTCATATTTAAAAATTTTACAAAATTAATTAAATAAATTTTATTCAAAAATATTCACAGCTATTAAAAATTTGAAGACACCGTAATTTATTCCTCACACAAAAAACCTTTTAAAAATATAAAAATCACTTTCTACGACTTGTATTTCAGGAGGAAATGCCCATTTATATTTTGAACCACAAAAAATCCTAAAATTTCAAATTTCAAATTTTTGACAAAGGTTAATTAAGGATACCTGTTACTCCAAAAGGTATAACATCTATTAAAATCCCGAAGATACCATTGTATTTCTCACACAAAAACCTTTCTAAAAAAATAACAATCACTTTTCTACGACTAGTATTTCCAAGAGGAATGGCCGTTTATATATTTGAAGGCACAAAAATCCAAAAATTTCCAAATTTCCAAAATTTAGACAAAATTTAATTAGGGACCTGTTACTTAGAAAAGTATAACAGCTATTAAAAATCTAAAAACAGACACCATAATATTCCTAACACAAAAACTTTTATAAAAAATATAAAAATCACTTTCTACGACCTGTGTTGTATTTCAGGAGGAATGGCATTTATATGTTTAAACCACAAAAATCCAAAAATTTTTCAAAATTTCAAAAATTTAGGACAAAAATTAATTAAGGACCTGTTACCCCAAAAGTATAACGCTTTAAAAATATCGAGACATCTTAGGTATTCCTCGCCACAAACCACCTTTCTAGAAATATAAAAAAATCCACTTTTTCTACGGGCTGTATTTCAGAAAAATGGCCATTTAAATGATTAAACCACAAAAATCCAAAAATATCCAAATTTCAAAATTTAGACAAAAATTATTTAAAAACCTGTTACTCTCAAAAAGTATAAAAGCTATTAAGTTTCCATAGGCATCCTAATATTCCTCACAACAAAGAACTTCTAAAAATATAAAAATCAACTTTTCTACGACTGTATTTTAGGAGAAAAGGCCATTTATATGTTTGAACCACAAAAATCCAAAAATTTCCAAAATTTCAAAAATTTGACAAAAATTAATGTTAAGGGACGTGTTACTCCAACAGTATAACAGCTATTAAAAACCTGAAGACACCCTAATAGACTTCAAACAAAAAACCTTTCATCAAAATAAATGATATAATCCACTTTTCTAAAACTTGTATTTCAGGAGGAATGGGCCATTTATATGTTTGAAACCACAAAAAATCGCAAAAATCGGTCCAAATTTTCAAAATTGTGAATTAAAAATTAATTAAGGACCTGTAACTAAATATTTTTGAACCACAAAAATTCAAAAATTTCTAAATTCAAAATTTTGACAAAAATTATTAAGAAACTGTAACTCCAAAAGTTTAAAACAGCTATTTAAATCCGATGCACCTGTCAATATTCCTCCACACAAAAACCTTTTTAAAATTATAAAAATCACCCTTTTAGGAAGTATTTTAGGAGGAATGGCCATTTATATGTTTGAACCACAAAAATCCAAAAATTTCTAAAAATTTCAAAATTAAATTAAAAAAATTTAAACTTGTTTACTCCAAAAGTATAACAGCTAATTAAAATCCGAAGACACCCTAGTATTCCTCATACAAAAACTTTTCTAAATATATAAAAAGTATAGTAAAAAATAGTTAATTATCAGTGAAATGCGCCATTTTATATGGATGAAACACAAAATCAAAATTTCCAAATTTCAAAAATTTAGAAAAAAAGTTTATTAGAAACCTGTTACTCCAAAAGTATAATAGTTATTAAAAATCCGAAGATACCATAGTATTTCTCACACAAAAAAACCTTTCTAAAATATAAAAATCATTCTCTACGACTTGTATTTCAGGAGAATGGCCATTTATATGATTGAACCACAAAAATCCAAAAATTTCCAAATTTCAAAAATTTAGACAAAAGTTAATAGAAACCTGTTACTCCAAAAGTATAACAGCTATAAAAATCCGAAGATATCATAGTATTTCTCACACAAAAACCTTTCAAAAAATGTAAAAATCTTTTTTCAATGACTTGTACTCAGGAGGAAATGGAAATTTATATGTTTGAACCACAAAAATCCAAAAATTTAAAAAATTTCAAGAATTTTGACAAAAATTAATTAAGACCAGTTACTCCAAAAGTATAACAGCTATTAAAAATCAGAAGGACACCGTAGTATTCCTTACACAAAAATATTTCTAAAAATATAACAAAATCACTTTTCTACGATTGTATTTTAGGAGGCGAATGGCCATTTAATGTTTGACAACCAAAAATCAAAAATTTCCAAATTTCTAAATTTTGACCAAAAATTAATTAAGGACCTGTTACTCCAAAAGAATAAACAGCTATTAAAAAATCAGAAAATACCGTAGTATTTCTCAACAAAAACATTTCTAAAAATATAAAAATCATCTTCTCTACGACTTGTATTTCAGGAGAATGGACATTTAAATGATTTGAACAACGAAAATCGAAAAATTTCCAAATTTAAAAATTTAGACAAAATTAATTAAGAACCTGTTACTCCAAAAGTATAACAGCTATTAAAAATTCGAAGATACCATAGTATTTCTCACACCAAAACCTTTCTAAAATGATAAAATCATTTTCTATGACTTGTATTTCAGGAGGAATGGAAATTTATATGTTTAATCCACAAAATAAAAAAATTTCAATTTCAAAAATATATACAAAAAATTATAAAAATACCTGTTTACTCAAAGTATAACAGCTATTATTAATCCGAAGGTTACCCCAATATTAATCACACAAAACCTTTCTAAAAATATAAAAATCACTTTTCTACGTCTTGTATTTCAGGTGGAATGGCCATTTATATGTTTGAACCACAAAAATCCAAAATTCAAAATTTTGACAAAAAATAATTAAGGACCTGTTACTCCAAAAGTATAACAGCTATTTAAAAATCGAAGACACACTAGTATCCCTCACACAAGAAAACTTTTTAAAAAAAAGAAAATCACTTTCTCTACGACTTGTATTTCAAGAGGAAAGGCAATTTAAGTGAAACACAAAAAAACAAAAATTTCAAAAAAATTTCAAAATTTTCACAAAAATTAATTAAGGACCTCTTACTCTAAAGTATAACAGCTATTTAAAAATCCGAAGATACCATAGTATTTCTCACACAAAACCTTTCTAAAAATATTAACAATCACTTTCCTACGACTTAGTATTTAAGAGGAATGGCCGTTTATATATTTGAAGCACAAAAATCCAAAAATTTCCAAATTCAAAATTTAGACAAAAAATTAATTAAGAACCTGTTTACCAAAAGTAAAACAGCTATTAAAAAATCTTAAAGGACACCATAATATTTTCCTAACACAAAAACTTTTTATAAAAAATATAATAAAATCACTTTTCTACGACTTGTACATCTCAGGGAATGGCATTTATATGTTTAAAGAACAAAAATCCAAAAATTTTCCAAATTTTCAAAATTTAGACAAAAATTAATAAGGACCTGTTACTCCAAAAGTAAAACAGCTATTAAAAATCCGAAGACATCTTAGTATTCCTCACACAAACACCGTTTCTAAAAAAAATATAAAAGATCACTTGTTCTACGACTTTGATTCAGAAAAATGGCCATTTAAAATGAATTGAACCCACAAAAATCCAAAAAAATTATCCAAATTTCAAAATTTAGACAAAAAATTATTTAAAAACCTGTACTCCAAAAGTATAAAAGCTATTAAATTTCCATAGGACCCTAGTATTCCTCACACAAAATCTTTCTAAAAATATAAAAATCACTTTTCTACTACCTGTATCAGAAGGAATGGCCATTTATATGTTGAACCACAAAAATCCAAAAAATTCAAAATGCAAAATTTTTGAATCAAAATTAAGGACCTCTTACTCCAAAAGTATAAACAGCTATTAAAAAATCGAAGACACCTTAGTTTCATTAACACAAAAAACTTTTATAAAAATATAAAACACTTTTCTACGACTTTTATTTCAGAAGGTATGGTACCTCACTGGGAGCACCATTCATTATAGAAATTATTTTTTTTTAAGCAAATGATGTTAGATATTTATTTTAAATTAATTTAAACCTCACTTATGGGGAGAGGTAAGGAGCAAAAAAAGTAGTTAAAGATAACATAATATGCCTAAGCAAACTTCTCTTACCTTCAAAAAAAACGGAGCTATTTACAAGTAATACGCGGAAGCATCAGTTTAAAGCCGTCTATGGCTTCGTACTTCAATCGGTGAGGAGGGATCGCCTCTTTGAGGAAAGACTAATCATCCGGATATTGAAAGAACGGAAAATAAAACACAACACTGAGAGTCACTGCTTTCATAGAAAAAAAATTACTTAAGGCGTAGCTAGACAGAACAAAATTGATGAAGTTTTTTAAGGGGCCAGCCGGAATGCACAAGAGGTGTTCAAAAAACTTTTTTCTTTTCTCTCTCTCAAAATGAATTGAGATTTTTTAGATTGGTTGCTGCTTTTTCCCCTTTTTGCATCAGGCTAGGAGCATTTTGCAGTAGCATATTTTATTTAGCTCAATTTATGAATTTTAAAGTTAGATTTATAGTTAGATTTTTATTATAGGTTTGGGACTGGATTCCAATTTGAGAATGATTTAGTGAATTTAATTTAGATACTATTCAAAATTTCAACACTCCCCCTCAAAAATAAAAAAAAATAATATAAATGAAAATTTTTTTTTTTTTTTTTTTTTTTTTTTTTTTTAAAAAAAAACCTTAACCTAAACTAGCTACCTAGCTGGAGTTACCTTTTTTTATTTACAAAATCTTCTCCAGTATACTTAAATTAAGTCATGTTTCAATAGGTCTTTAATCCTATTTTGAAACTTTACAGCCGCAGCTCTTTTAGGTCTTATTTGAGTGTCTTGCTGAGGAGAGTCATTTTTGGGTAACGTAATGTCATCTTTTTGTAAGTCTGGGGTTAGGTCGTCAATAGGAATCTCCAATGGGTAAAGATTATACACATGTCTTTTGGACTGATGTCCCTGTCCTGTTTGTACAGTCACATGTCTGACAATACCTTCATCATCAGGATGAACATCAGTAATTCTAGCTAACTTCCAAAAACATTTTGGAAGCTTACTAGACTCATTTAGCAAACACAATTCCCCAATTTTAGGTGTTTTAGTAATTAGTTTGTGCTGCTTTTTCTCTCTTTCTCTTAAGCCCAATAGATATTCATCTCTCCATTTATTTTTTATAACCTTTAATTGATGGGATAAAGTTTTAAAGTTTTTTACAATAGATTTTTGATCATTAGAAATATAATTAGGATCAACAATTTCCCCTACATCAGTAGAAGAAACTTTGACTTCAGGAGTGGTTAAAAAATTATATTTTACAATATCCTGACCAAAAATTAATTTAAAAGGGGTAATTACATCATAAGAAGGGTCTTCTTTAGAACTGACATAAGTTAATGGACGGGCATTAATTGCATGCATTATTTCTTTTACTATAGTGGAGAAATTACCTACTGAAATAGATCTACCCTTAAGGGAGGTGTACAAAGATCTTTTTATTAACCCTACAATTCTCTCTGCTATTCCTAGAGTTCTAGGAGAATAGCTAGCTGTGAATTGCCAAGTTATACCATTTTCTTGCAAATAATTTTGCACTTTAAAATTATGAAACCAATCACTTAAATAACTACTAGCCTTCTTAAAAGTAGACTGGTTATCAGAGATTATTTTTTTAGGTTGAGAATAGGTAAGGGAAAGATGGTAAAGTTCCCTTAAAAATGTCTCTGTTGTCAGATCATAAACCACATGAAGACTGGTAAATCTAGTATTACAACAAGTAAATAATAATATGTAAGATTTAATTTTATTATTATTATCATCTGGGTCTTTTAATAAAATTGGCCCAGCATAATCAATGGCAGTTGTTTGAAATGGGTGTTCATAGTCACTCTTTTCTTTTATGAGGGGACCAACAGTGGGTACCTCATATGCTTTAGCAAAATACCTTTTACATGAAATACACTTTTTTAATATACTTTTTACATAAGACCTTATTTGAGGTATCCAGAATTCCTGCCGAATTAAGTTACAAGTAGCAGATAAACCTGCATGCTTAGCTTTATTATGAGTTTCAATTATTATTAATTTAGTAAAATGACATTTCGGCAGCAAGACGGGGTACCTTGCATTATAAGGTATAGTTCCTGCATACCTGTACCTTCCCATTGTACGAATGATATTATTATCATCCATAAATAATTTCAGATCCTTTTGAAGATTGGTTAGGTCTTCAATAGGTCTACCTTGATTTAAATTTATTAAATTTGTCAATTCTTGGGAAAAGTATTTCTTTTGGAAATATACTTTATCCAAAATTCAGTTGCAACTTTATTATATGAATTATTTGAATTTATTTTTTCTATACGTTGTTCAATAGAAAGGTCAGGTTGAGGATTATATTTATTAGTTTTAAAATATTTTAGATTATGAATAAACCTGATTACATAACCTGTTATTCTAAGGGCTTTATTCCTATTTGAGAATCTTTCAATGTTAAATAATGGTTCAGTATGACTTTCTACTTGGGGTTCTGGTAAATCATTAGTGGTTTGAAGTAAAGAATTTATGCTAAGTTTTGAATTGAAATTTACGAGAATTGTATTAGGAAGGGATTTTGGATCTTTAAGAAATGAAGGACCAGTTAAATAAAATTGCTTATACTTTAGAAATTTCTTGGTGGTAAGATTTCTAGTCAACAAATCAGCAGGATTATTTACACCTGAAACATGTCTTAAGCTTATATCAAAAGGGGAAAGAACAGCAAGTAGTTTGAATTTTCTTGAATTCTATTGCTAACAAATACAGATTTAATTTTGTAAGTCCTTTTGACTGTTCAACCAGTTTGCACAAACCAAAGAATCAGTCCAAATAGTAGTTCTAAAAAATGAACCATTTTTATTATAGGTTTCAATTAAATATTTAATGACATTAACGCCTAAACAGATGGCTAACAACTCAAGTTGACAGATTGAATAATTTTTACTCTTTGGACTAATTCTTGACTTGGCATATATAAAGTTGAATTTTGGATTATTAACAAGGTGATACTATTCCATACCCAACCTTACTAGCATTTAAAATACATTAAATCATAACATGACTAAATTCAATATACTACTCAATGATGTCATTCAGAAATGTTAAAAGTTTGTACCAAACAACTAAAAAAAATAGTAAAGATAAAACACTCACAGAATAAAAAACACTATAAAAAAGGAAAAAAAAAATCAAGAAAACTAGGTAGGAAATGACAATTTTCCACTCGAATTTAAATTAAAAATAATAAATTTTGGAGGGAGATAATTCTCATCCAATGAAGCAGGGTATTCAACAAAACAAGAATTTTGCAAAATTAAAAGTTTAAGATTTTAAAAGCTAATGGAAGCGCAATAAAGCCTATTGGGATCAAAAAAATACTTGATAGCACTCAAAATACTCCCTTCTAATTTACATTGTTATCTAAGTCACATTCCTTTAAGGATATGAATATATTAAAAAAAAATAAACACAAGTAACTTTCCTACTTACACAACAAATATAAAAAACCTGAGAAGTATATAGTGAAAAAGATGGACAAAAAGAATATATGCGATAGGGAAGTCAAATTGATTTTTTAACTTAACTCTGCTTCGGACATGTTAGAAGACCCATTACATAAAAAAGGTGTAAAATACCATAGGAACAATCAGATAATATTAGCAGTATTCAAAAATGAATGAACTTATTATGCATTATCAATAACTTAAATTCATATATTATTCATAAGGTATATCCATATATAACCAGATTGGAAAAAAAATAGTCAACCCAAGTCAGAATTGTATTTGACATCCAAAATAAGATTTAATTGACATCTTGCAAAAAGAAATGGGGCTGGTTTTATTGCCAAATGTTACTCTATTATACCTAAGACACATATTAAGTTATTTTTAGTTAAAGGTTTTGATAAGTCCCTAATCCATAATAGTTTAGAGCATCTTTATCATCTTCCTTAGAAAAATGTAACATTAAAAAAGCTTTTTCTATATCAGCAATGGTTAAGAACCTACCATGTCTTAATTAAGTATAAACAACCTACAAGATGTGCGGTAAACAAGGATGGACAGGTTAATACAAGGTAAATCATTTAAAGCCGTGTCATCATTCATATTTTATACCAGATAGGAATCCACCACTATTCTAAATTTTAAGTAGTATGAAACTTATTTCTTAAAATACAGAACAAATTTGAGGAAGAAAATTCATATTATTTATGATCTTTTTATTCAAATAGAATTTCATAAAGGGATACCCTCATTTAATTGTAAATCAAAAATTTTCTTTTATTAACATTTAATAAATATTACTTTTTAAATTATCTAATAAGAAGAATTAAGCCTGCCATAAGCATAATCAAAATTAGAAGTTAAGTCATAAATCATTTATATCATGATTAGGTTTCCATGGATTCTCTACTGATAAACTTTTTTCCTTATTCTGAATATTGACTAATTTATGTATCATTAACTATTATTGTTATTATTGTAATTTTCATCCATTAAATAAGAACCTAAATTATTACAGAGACTGCGTAGAGGAATGACCAATATTTTCAGCTAGGATTTATCATCACTTTTCATCTGACAGTTAAGCCACACAACTCACTGTAATTAAAATTTAAGGCTGAGAAATGGGTCTCATATTTGAGAAATTAAAATCCTGATCGGAATTACCTTTGCCATAATTATGGACACCATACACTAGAATTGTAAGCCATATAAAGCTATTATTAAATTTTAATAAATATCTTAAATTTAAATATCTTAATGTATTGGACTTACCTAAAATTACAAATGTGAAAATTCGGTGTTGGTAACTACTGTCAGAAAATGCATAATCTCTGCTCTAAGTTTTAAAACTCATAATTAGTTCAAAGGGAAGAAACTAGTTTTAGACACTTCTTAAATAATTTATAATTTTACGGGAGTAGTTGATCAGGGAAACAATAGGGCTTCAATGAAATGATTTAACATCTTTAAATAAAAAAAAATTATTGCAACAACCTCAAAACATGGCTTTGAAGAAATATTAGAGGCATTATAATAAACCACTAATATGTGATAAGAAGTTGCCTCAGAAAAATGAGACGTCTAGTAGTAAGGAGAACACCGAGAGAGGAAGCTAATTAACATGTTATACAGAACTGAATAACAATGTAATTGGTCCAAGTGACTTCAGCAAAATCTAATGGATAAAAGTAGGTCACACATTACAACCTTTATTGTACACCACACCAAAGTTTGCATACAATTGAAGTAACGAATGCATATGAGTAGTAAGAAAATTAGGGAATTACCGCCGATAAGATTGTTATATTACGACCCTGACTAGATTATTATTCCTTATTCCCATTATCCTTTACATTAGGATCCTTAATTTTAGCTTCTACCTCTAGAAAGTAAAATGTTGTTAGCAAAGAAAATATAATAGATTTCTTTTACCACATTTACAAAGGATCAAAAGAAGATAATGGTACACTGTTTCCTCAATAATTTTAATACCTGAATACATTTTTTACCCAATACCCTAATTCTTTTATTACGGATTCCATTTTTCTTTATTGTAGCATATTTGAACATTCGTGGATATAGGTGAAAATATGAGACCAGTTTTTGAGAATATAATTACATGTCATTTACAGTAGAAGCTGTTAACGACTAAGAAGTTTTAGATTTTACATCCTTCATTAAAAATTTTACCTAATCAGGCAATCCATTCTCTGATTGGGATTTTTTTACATTTTTATTAATTTACGATTCATTTTATAATGAAAGAGCATTAAAATTTAAAGCTTTTGATTTAACACCTTCTTGATCATTTAATGTTTTAATTTAGTAGCCTCTGTCACCGCACTTCGGAAATCATCAAAGATTGATTATAATTTATATCACATGTAACGTAAAATATTTCTCTAAATCTATATCGTTAAATGCCATAGTATAAGTAAGATGTATATTGAAATATCGTCAATAGTTAGCTTGATTATTTATATATAAAACAGATTAACCTTGGCATTCATATTAGCTTGAAAAATCATTTAAAACTGGACCTCAAGATCTAGAGAACAATATTTAGATACATCGTTTTACTATTTTGATTACGTGAAATTTAATTCTATACCCTGTACAGTAGCAGTAACGAGTCTTTCTGAATTCGTCCAAGCCTCATACATAAGCTGTCATCTGACTAGATTGAAGGCAAGTTTAATTGAACAGAGATGGGATTTCTTTTAAGTGCTGGTTTGTAAAGTATCATCGCGAAATTTTTCTGTTGATTTGACATCCTAAATGATGGACAATAAATGATTGAGTAAATGATATTTAAGAGAGGTTTTTAAATTGAAAGGCATCACCTTCAAATGGCAAGATCTTTATTTCTGCTAAATTAAACCAGAATAAATGAGCTTGTATTTGAAGAGAAAGAGAATGTGATGCTCGTCTCCATGCCAGAGAGGAATCATTTCAATTATACTCTCTTGGTAATCCTAGAAACCCTCTCGCAAAAGCAATAATCATTTCAATCCAAATCAAAGAAGCACGTCCGGAAGCCCGACCAGTTAGCGGAGCTGAATGCTAAAATCGTTTCCTAGCTGTTCTGTAGTTATAATTGAACACCTGAAAATATAGTTCATAATATAGATAAAAGAAAGTGGCCGGAGGAATACAGATGCGGAAAGAATTAACAGTTAAGAAGAAGGATTAGAAGTTAAGAAAATGTCAAGAATGTAAGATTGATCTTGAAAACGGTAAGAGATACTGGTAGGGGATATCACCATCTATCCAAGGTTGTTCTAGTCAGTAGAAAGCCGTTGGCTGCAATGAACATTGAAATCATCTTAAATGATGATTTAAGAGAAAGTAAAACTTCAAAACTATAGAACAACAACAACACAACAATCAAAGACTTTACAATTCACTCAAGGTTAGTAGTCTGTGAGGTATTGTTGTTGGTGGATTATTTTACATATTTATTGCAGTGAAAAATTCCATTCTCTTAGAACAGGTCTGTTCAAGGCAGTAAATGTCGAAGTTGTTATAAGTCTTCAGTATTGTTGGTAGATGATTTAACTATTTAGAAAAGGTCTGTTCTAAGCAGTATACATCAGAGGTGTTACGAGTCCCTTTACTGGTTTTGCTGATAACTTATTTATGTAAAAAATATATATACTCCTGCTTCAGCTCAGGCTCTTGATTCCAGCTAAGTAGCACTGACTACTGGTGATGATAAATTATTTTTTCTGTTTTGTTCATTTTTACTACAATTGGGGAAAAAGGTCTTTCAACTTAACGCTTAATCGCAAATCCTGAAAACTTGCTACTTTTAGTGCTGTAACAAAAGAAGTGAATACGTATAAGTGCCATAGAGAAGCTTCAAAATATTTATGAAGTAAGACATCATTGCACATTTATTATTTAGATGTGGGAACTTCAAACTTCGAGATCATACTTGCGAAACTTTTTATTGACAAATAAAAAAATTTAGATTTAAAGGTTTCTTGGATTTTATAGACAGGTAAATAAACCGTCAATTTTGACTAGATTGTTAAAAGATGAAGTTATGAAAGGAAAAAGTTCACGCCACTCGAAATTCCTGACCAGTACTCCTCACAGAGCGTGTAAATAATATTATGATCTTGGATCTCTTTAATTGGACACTGTCGTACATTCTATTTTATTTAAAATTTAAAGACTGTTTGCCCCCCAGGGTAAAAAGTTAAAGAGTAAGCATCATTATGATATATTAATTCCAATATTTCTTATTTTATCATTCAAATATTTTGACCCATATTTTAGTTGAGTACTTACAGTAGTCCAATGTCTTACATCAATGGTAGTTTGAACATAATCTTGTAGGAACCAACTATGTGAGTCTTACAAAAAAAAACATAGATCATACAGACATGTTGTTTCTCTTCTGTAGGGTACTGTCTAACATTCTGTGATCAAATTAAAGATTGTTGCCTCTCAAGTAAAAAGTTAAAAGGGTTTACTTAATTTTCAGGACCTACTTAGATTCGTACAAAAAAGGTAATTTAAAATACTGATTATGTTAAAATTAATAATAATAAAAAGTTTGATCTGGAGCCGTATATATTCAATCATATAAAAAAGTGATTTTTAATTTTATTGCTTTATTCTTGTTGAATATTAATGAGACACCATAATATTTTCACATATTCATTCATGTTGACCTTTTCTCAACATTATTAGTAATGAATATGTTATATATTTGAATAGAAGACGTGCATGTTGCGGTAGAAAATTTAGATTGTCTCAGAAAAAAGATTATACATACATGTTGTTTTCTCTTCTGAGGTTACTATTTAAAACCTGTTCAAATTAAGATTGTTTGCACCCTCAGGTAAAAAGTTTAAAAGGTTTTTTACTTAATTTTACTACCTACTTTGAGTCGTACAAAACTGGTAATATAAACAGATATGTTGGATCTCTTTCCAATAGGTCACTGTCGTACATTTCTAAATTGAAATTTATAAAGACTTTTGCTACCCAGGTAAAAGTTACAGGAGTAACACGTTGGGTGATGCCACAAATATTCCAATTTTAATATCATATTTTCAATTATCAAATATTTTATATTAATCATTTATTTCAGTTCTTACTCTTCAGTAGGTCACTCTGTATCTTACAATTCATGTCAAGTTTGAATTAAAATATAATTACATACTATGGCGATACTTACAAAAAAACGCTAGCATCATAAAAGACATCGTTTTATCTCTCTATCATAGATAGACAACACGTACTGTTCTTACATTCTGGATTCAAATTAAAGATTGTTTGCAACCTCAGTTAAAAAAGTTTAACAAGGGATTTACTTAAATATTATGTACCTAATTTGAGTTCGTACAAAAAGGGTATATTATACTTGATGTGTTTGGATCTCTTCAATAGGTCAACTGTTTTGTTACATTACTATATTCAAATTTAAGACGATATGCAACCCAGGTAAAAAGTCTACAGGAGTAGCAACGTTGATGCTATTATATTCCAATTTTCTTATTTTCATTCAAAATATTTGACCCATTAATTTGGTTGGTAACTTTTCGAGTAGTCACTCTCTTACATCATTAGTTATGACAATAAAGTTAGGACGAATACTACTGGGTTTACAAAAAAAACGTTTTCAGAATATACCAGACATGTTGTTCTTTCCTAGTAGACAGTACTCAGCTCCATTCTGTGATCAAAATTAAAGTATAAGAATTGCCCCATATCAAAGTCAAAAAGTTTAAAGGGTTTACTTATTTTACAGGACACCTATTGAGTACGTACAAAAAAATGTGGGTAATATATTTTAATATGTTGATCTCTCTCAATAAAGGTCAACTGTCGTACTCTCATTATATTAAAAATTAAACAACATGCTTGCCCCCTAAGTAAAATTACAATAGTTACAAAACGTTTTGATGCATATTCCATTTCATATATTTCATTCAAATATAATTTTAACCCATATTTCTGTTATTGTACTAATCAGTAGAACTGATTACTTCTTACATAATGTGTTTGACATAAAATTTTGGATGTACTATTGAAGTTCTTACAAAGGTACATCTTATATGCGTTCATTTTGAATCTCTCTAGGCAAGACTGATTTACTGTTTGTGCTCAAATTAAAGATTGTTGCCCCCTAAGTAAAAAGTTAAAAGGGTTTACTTTAATTTTCAGGACTAATATGAGTCGTTAAAAAAAAGAAATGTATGTAGGTAAATTTGAAAATCAGTAATTGTTACTGTCCTCTATTCTATATGAAATTTTAAAAAAGAGGCCCCCCAGGTAAAAAGTTACCAAAGTCACAACGTTGATGCTATATTTCAATTTTCATATTTTTCATTTCAAATATTTTGAACCCATGTTTGGTTTATTTTCAGTTAGGTCACTCTCCTGCTCGACTCATGCAGTTTGACAACTAATGATAAGATTAAATCTGTTTGCCCCTAGGTCACATAAAGTACAAGCTCACGTTGATACTATATTCCAATTTCATTATTTCATTCGCATTTATCTGGTGTGGCACCCCAACTATATAGGTTGGTATTTCAGTACGTCCATATATTCATACATTCATGCCAGCTCTGACATAAATTTTAGGACGTACTATGGGTTCTACAAAAAAAAACGTAGATATTACAGACATGTTGTTTCTTTCTGTGGTACCGTCTTACATTCTGTGATCAAAATTAAGATTGTTGCTCCGCTTCAAGTAAAATTACACACAATGTGACGATATATAAAATTTTCAGGAAACCTGCTTTGAGAATTAGTACAAAAAGGTAATATTATCTGATATGTTGGATCTCTTCAAAAGGTCACTGTCGTACATACTATATTAAATTTAAAACGTTGCCCCACTGCTAATAAGCCTTATTAATTCAGATACATTCCTTCACAGAATTGCAACGTATGATGAGCTATTAGTATGTGTGCCCATTAGTGTGTGAGTGTGCACTAATTTTCGACATATTTAGTTCGGTACTTTTCAGATAGGTCACTCTCTGTATGTTAATCAATGATATACTCCTGACATTACAACCTCTCTTAGTAGGACCTGTTGCCCCCAAGTAAAAAAAAGTTATAAGAGTCACAACGTTGATGCTATATTCCAAATTTTCATATTTTCATTCAATATTTTGACCTCAATATTTAGTTTTTCTACTTATCAGTTAAATCACGTCGATCATGTGTGTGTGACATAAATCTTAAGGACCACAGTACTAATGTGGTCTTACAAAAAAACCGATAGCGGAACTCACTCACAGAATGTGATTTGTGTTACGCTTTGTAGGTTACTATCTTACATTCCTGTGGTCAAATTAAAATTGTTGCCCCTCAGGTAAGAATAAATGCTTAAGCAACGGTTTACTAATTTTCAGGACCTTACTACTGAGTGCTAATCAGCAAGAAAATGGTTAATAATTAACCTTATATCGTTGATCATCTCTATCAATGTGGTCACTGTCGATACATTCTATATTAAAATTTTACCTGGAAGGTGTCCTGAACCCCTACAAATGGCAGTCGCGAGAGAGTCATCGTTGATGCTATCATTTCCCGTTTTATATTTCATTAAAATATTTGTGTGACCCATATTTAGGCTGGTACTTTTCAGATATGCACTGTCTTACATTGCATGCTAGTTGACATAATTCTAGTAACGTTACTATTGGTTTCTTACAAAAAAAACGAGAAATATACAGAATGTTGTTATCTTTTCTGTAGGCACTTAATACTACGAACCATATTTGCGCATGCGCATGCCTGGTAGATTGATCGATACCTCATTCTAAACCTGAGCTGATCAAATTATAAGATTGGCCGTTGAGATCAGAAAAAGTTATAAACAAGGGATATATACAAATATTTCAAAGACCGTTATGTCGAACAAAAGCGAGCCGGGTCATTATTCTGATCATTGTTGGATCTTCGATACAATAGTCTCTGATTCGTAACCAACCTTCTCATATTAAACATATAGCATTTATACCCCCCAGGTAAAAAGTACTTCACCATGCTACGATCATTTTGAATGCTATCTGAGTGTGCCGATTTTATTTTACTTAATTTTTCATGACCACGCTTTTGAGGGCTTAGAAGTCAGCTTATTTCAACGTCTCACGCTGATCACTCTGTTTCGGGATTAACTGTAGTTTGACATAAATTCGAGGATGTACTATTTTACCATTCCCAACTTTACAAAAATCAGTCACTTAGAAGGGAATTATATCGGACATCGTTGTTCTTTTCTAGAATTAGTGGATGGCTCTGGCTGATACTACCTTCTTGTGATAACATTAAGATTGTTGAACCCTCAAGTATAAAAGGTAATTATGTGTTACTAATTTTCCGGACAACTTTGAAGTCGTACAAAAGTAAATTATATTCATGATATGGATCTGTCAATAAGGTACCCTTCATATCCAGTACACTTCTATCATTAAAATTTAAAAAAACATGTGTGCCACCAAGAGTAAAATAGTAGTTTACAAATAAGTCAACAGACAACGATAGGAATGTCTAACCCTTAATTACCACAAGTTTTTCATATATGTTCTGTTCAAATACTTATATGAAAGGGAAACACATATTTGCTATATATTCTCCACCGTTCTTATTTATTTGAGTTCATAGTAAGACCCATAGTAACGTGGACCCTTTTAATAATACAATTGAACGTTCAATACTACAATGAGTGAGTCATTTAAAGAGCGTTCTGACTCATAATGTCAAGTAGTTTGACATAAATGTCCAACCAAATATGGGTCTATAAATGAGTGATCGTAAATGATAATATATGAAAATTGGGAATATAGCGTCTTCGATTAAACAGTAATGTGAACTCTATGTAAAATTATATAAACTTTTAAATTGGAGAGACATCTTGTTTCTCTTCTGTAGGGTACTGTCTTAGCAACTTTTGGCAATAGCATTCAAATAGAATTTTTAGAGTAATGTCACCAGTGTAATAAAAAGTTAAAAATAGGTGGATCATTAACATCTCAAATTGATATCAGGACTTATTGACATGTATTGGATCCCACATATCAGAATTATGTTTCAGCTATCTTTAATTGTAAAGACTCAAATTAGGTCCTGAAAATTAAGTAAAACTATTATTTACCCATTATAACAAATTTAGATTTTCTTGTTGCAGCTTCGTTACACAATTTAAAACTCTTAACTATACGAATAGCATTTTTAATTAACTGCTTCTCTTCAATCAACTACATCGAATTTTGTATCCTGTGAGAAAATATATTTATATTCTATACATTAAATTTTCAAAGAGTACTGTTGATTGTGCACCAAGCAACAGAGTTGGATTATCATAAACTCACAAAACACAGTTTACCTAGACCGATAAAATCACTCTAGAAAGACGCTCTCCAACATGCAATTATATTATATTTCTAGAAATTTACACTATTTTCTTTTTCAAATATTTTTGATCCTAACACATCCTGAGATGTAGATTTCGTCACCAAATCCTCAGTTCGGAGATTATCTACATAACCTTCAACAGATAATTTTTTGAAGTTTATTTTATCAAAATATTTCTGAGAACCAAAGTCAATCCAAGAATCAGATTTAATAACAAACTCGTGTGGAAAAATTTCGTTATTTATACGATTTGATTCCAGTTCATTACACGAAACGAGTTCTTCAAATGCGACAACGTTAAGAGTTTCATTTCTATCTTTCAGAATAATTTGAGAAAGAAGATCATTTGTATCTATTTTCATTAAGTAATTACTGTCCAAGTTCCCTTTCACAATCATTTGAGAAAAAGCAACTGATCCTTCAAAAGTTAGGTCTGTGTGTGATGTCAAAAGTGACTCTACGAAGTTCTTGAAGTGTTCAGAATTAACTAAATCACTTTGAATTTCTATTCCGTCAAGAGCTCTTAAATCTTTGAAAAAACATGAACCTGGAAAGAGAAAAGCTACATTAATTTTCCTTTGTGTAATGTAATTTATAAAAAATTTAACTAGTAATTTGATGAATACCAAAAACAGAAGAGGCATGGGACGTGGATGGCTTAGTGGTTAGAGCAGGTTAGGCATGACTGGTGGCTTTAGTGTTTGTAGAGCATCCGGTTATGTTAACTCTGCTGACGCGGAGTCCAAGTTCGAATCCCGCTGATGGAGTCTCTGTAGACTGACTTCATTTATATAAAATTTTAAAATGAATGTTGAGTCACAGGAGATTTTACTCTCCATCAGCGGCATTCAAACATTGGACTCCGCGTCGCAGAGTTAACAATCACCGTCCTCTCTCTCGGTACATGCAACTAATTTAAGTTTATAGGGATATCGTACAACACACAGAGATTTATTAGTTACCTTAATTTTGACTCCCGTGTCGAAGATACGAATAGTTTGTAGTGATCTTATCCATACGACCGTAGAGAATTATATGTAACGTTTAATTCCATATAGGGGATGTTTAAGTAGCTTATCAATTCACAGTTATGTGCACGATTATACAGTTCTCTTTATTTCCATATGTTATTTGTGATGGTTCTTTAACTTCAGATTTCCAGAAAGATCTTTCTTCCCTCAATAGGTCTTGTATCAATTTTCCTGTGACAAGAATCAAAAATTAACCTTAACCATTCACATAAATAAGACTAGTGTATAATTATTATGGTTATGATTATAATTATTCTACTCCAATTACTTAACTTATTGAATTTTTTGTAGTAGCATATCTTAAAAGCGAGTCTTGTCGTTTGCTTTGTAAATCTCCAGCATTGCATATTCGAGCGACTAGATGTCGTGTTATTGCAGTTTTTCGGACCATAAAAAATGTTTTTACCGGATAAAATTATCTGCTGTAAACGTTATGGCTGCTGTACATGCTAGTGGATGTAGCACTACCTAGCACTACATTTGCACTGAGATCTGAGATGGTAATGTAATCGGTAGCAATGCTGCTCCCAAATGTGTACTCAACATTGGCATACAAATCTTACCTCTCTAGAGTATACCTGCGCCTTGTCTAGTGATTTCTTCACAAACTGTATATTTTGTTCTAGTTTATCCAAAGAAAGTTCAATAGAAGCTAAAGTGTCCTTGCTTATTATTTTGGCAAGGTTTATCTGTAAATATAAAAAAAAAGTAAAACCTTAGTCAAATCTTGGCATTGATTCGAGAAACAAATACATTTCTCATCTGTGAACTTGCAGTACAGATCGTCTTTTCAAGCTCTCTTCAAAATTAAACCGATAATCAAACAAATCCTGTAAAAGATAATTAAATTTTATTTTGACTAGTTAAGTACTCTAAGGGAAAACTAATAATGTAATAATTTACACAATTTAGAAAAAGATTTTAATCTTCAACTACGAATCGATAAAATATTTTGAGGGAAGATTCTTATAGACTTTAACTACCTTAAAATACCAACAAAATTACGTAGTAAATTAAATGTTTTTTAATTAACTTAAATATTCTATTTACAAATACAAAATAAGAATTTAAAGTTTATAATGCCATCCCTCACTCCCCACCTCAAAAATATGTCTTACATTAAAACAGTGAACAAAATCAAATTCATCAAAGATAATAATACTTTCATAATAATACTTTTCATTATTTGTTGTTCAAAAGCAGCAATTTTAGGAGTCTATAAGGCAAAACCTAACCTATATGGATCGACGATGCAGTAAACCTAAACCTAACCTAGACGGATCTAATTTGCAGTAACTTTTTGTCTCATGTTTCAAAATCTGAAATCTTTGTCAGTCATTTGGTATAAAGTTTAAATCTGGAGTTCAGAACCTTATTACAAATTCAAATAATAAATAATTTTTACTTCAAAAATAATTTTGAATTTACAATTTTACAAAAAAGTGAAAAGAAAAGATTCAAAATATATATTCACATTTAAGAAACATTAAATTTACATGATAGGGTACGAGAATGAACGTCTCTCACTCAAAAGGAGAAATTTGCATGAGGATACGGGAATGGATGTCTCCCATTGTAAAGGAGAAAAAACCTAAAACTTAAGTTCAAAACTAAGATATTTCTATCAGATTCCAGCTTGAATCAACGGATATCGTAAGGAGCATATATATATATATAATATAATATAGCATAATTAAATATAACTATATTATACTACCTATATATTTATATAATGGTATATATACTAAATTTATAAGGAAAGGAATTTTGTTTGTATACCTCCTATATAAATATTTAATATATATATATATTATATATATATATATATATATTATAGTATTACCAAATATAAAGTGTCATTGAAAGAAAAAACTGAAGTTCCTAGTAACGCATATTTGTCATCAAATTTCTCCGAATGTACCTGAAAGGATTTAATGTAAATACACAAAATTATTTTACCCTAATCTCAATTATATTATAATTAAATTATAATTACATTATAAATCAGTATTATAGATCTATACAGATTTAAAGCACCTATACGAGCGCTCAAAACGCGGGCGTTTATGACGCTGAACAAACGTCACTTGAGTAGATTGTTTCAATCTGTATTCACTTGAGTAGATTGTTTCCATCTGTATGAGGAGTTTTATACACACTAATTGACCTACCTATTCAAATAAGAGTTTGCAAGGCGTCAAAATTGCCCGCGTTTTAGGCGCTTTTATATAAGGGGCCTAACTTACTTTTTCAAAATTGTCATTATGATCCAGAGTATAAAAATCTAAAATTCCATTAGAGATGAAAATAAGTAGTTCGTTGCGCTTACCCTTTGGAACCTGAAAAAACGTATGGTTATTAAATGGTTAGATAATTTATTTAAAATTGGTATATTTAACAATATGGGTCCAAAAATTACTACGTCAGACTAATATATTCATATGTAATATCAGTGGCGGCTCGTGGTTCTTGTTCAAGGGGGTGCTGAGGCATATACCGATGTCTTTAAAGAACAGTTAAAAAACGGCCTCATTGAAATCATCTCTGTTGCACCGAAGGAGTTAATTCAATTCCTCACAGGCCTGTCATAAGAATGGCAGATCAAGTTTCAACTAAAATAAGACCTGTGTTTAATTGCAGTCTAAGAACAAAAGGTGCCCCTTCTCTTAGCAAGACTTGTTATCCTGGTAAAAATTTGTTGGTTAAAGTTATATACTACAAAAAAAAAAAAACATCTCAAAAACTACATAGATACAGGGAAAGCAGGCAATAACATTTTGTATGCCTTGTTACAATTTAGTAATTGGAAATGTAAAAAAAAATTAAATAAACATATAAATTGCTATGTTTTTTTGTATGATCTGTTGGCGCTGTGGGACCATTAGTATATATATTATATATTAGTATATAATACTTATAATTATTATAGATAATATACTACTATCTGGCATTATTCCTATTTTATTTAATAAATTTAATATATTATTATGAACAGGTATTATCTGCAATGTAGGGTCGGAGCCGACGGAACACAGGGGGGAAATAAATACCAAAACCCGTGGAGGGCGGGCGAGAACCCGCGACAGCCAAAGTACTCATAAAGAGCGGGGCTCTCCTGGAGGGGGGGATTAATTC
This sequence comes from Trachelipus rathkii, assembly GCA_015478945.1. Classification (NCBI taxonomy): domain Eukaryota; kingdom Metazoa; phylum Arthropoda; class Malacostraca; order Isopoda; family Trachelipodidae; genus Trachelipus; species Trachelipus rathkii. The sequence continues at coordinate 28,165 of JABUQX010034055.1, read as the reverse complement.
TATCGAAGCCGAAGAGACCCGACTCCTGCCTGCGGTTGCGGTGTATACCTTTAGGGGTTATTCCTTAGTTAAAAAAGCACACGCACATTTAATGAGAGTCTATCTATACCGCACGCTTATAACGTATAAAGAAGGTGTCTTTTAGCTCAGCTCTTCTACTGCAGTGTCTATAACCCCTTATATTTTACTTGATATCAATAATATCTTATCTCTTTATTTTTCGTCTTCTATATCTTCCTTTCTACTTAATCTTTCTATTCTAGGTATTTAAATACTCTGTGTTGTACTGTAGCAGTGCTCTAAATTTTTTTGTTACATGATGCCGTGCTCTTTTATTTATTCTATTTATCGTTTATTTTTAGGTTTATTTATTTGTTTTTTACATTTTCCGCCCTAAAATGGTGACCCAGCCATTCAGCAATGTATTCCGTTTTCTCGTAGCTGTTTAGGGTTGTAGATGATGGATTGTGCTGCTTCTAGAGGCTGCACCCACGTATATATACTATATATATATTTGTATAAGTTATACGCCTCGACTTATACGTGGCTCCGAGGGCGTTTCGGTTTTCGTTTGAAATTATCTTACCTCATGCTCCTAATAGTCGTGTAGCCCACTCTACCCTCCCTTGTTTAAGTGTGTCCCCGGTAAAATCTATTTATGGTTTATTGTATATAAGAATTAAATAAGTATATCAGATATAGTATATAGTAATATATAATTAGTATATATATATAATATATATATAATATATAATATATATATATATATATATGCAACCGTCCGATGGTGCCTCCGCCACCGCCTTAAAAAATGACTAATTAATATCGAAACTTAAAGGGATAAATAGTGAAGTTCAAAAAAAGAAAAAATATCAGGCAAGAACAAATTCACTTTTTGTTCCAGCTTACCTTTTAGAAGCTAACGATCACTTAAGAGGAATCTCGATCGATTGCCAAATTGAAAAATAAAGGGTATATAGCAATTTGAAACAAAGAAATTTTTTTTTGTTCCTTTAGTTTCTATGGAATAAATTGTTCGACAGAAAAGTTTCTATATCAGTATAGTTATAGTTATATATACTTATAGTTCTCCACAAACACGTAGTATAATTTATATATATATATATAGTATTATATAAATTTTATACCCTATATTATATATATATTATTATATATATATTATATTAAATATATAAATAATCAGGCAATTTTTATATTATAGTTACTATTATATATATATATATATATATAATAATTATAATGTATTATGTATTCCTATACCTATATTATATATATTATTATATATATAATATATAATACTATATTATATATATAGTAAATATATACGTGTATATATATATAATATAAAGAGAGATAGAGAGAGAGAGATGGCGAGAGAGTTACAGAAAATAACAATACTCCTTTAGTAGTTGTGCTTAAGTCTGACTTTTCTTTTTGGAAGGGAGGGCTGCAGTTCCGCCAATGGCGTATCGACGAGCCGCCACTGCTGTAATATTAAATCAAATATCTAATACACTAATTTATTATTTGCAGTTAAAAATTTTTAATATTTATTAAAAAATCAGCCGATAAAACTAACCTTTTTAAACGGATCACCTTTTTCCAAGAACTTTTCCATAAGACTTTAAAAGAAATTATGCAAAAATGCCATTATAAAAAGGATCTTTACTAATTTACATGTTGTATTGGTCCTTTTTAATATGGTTTACCTCATAAAAATGTAGACTAGATGAAGAAAAAAATCAAATTTCTGGCTAGCATGTATTCATACATTTATCACTTGGTGATTTTAGATATTGTAATGCTTCACGATTCATATACCTAATGTTAGATTATTCAAAAAAACTTAGAAAATTTAGACTATCTGGCAAATTGTCATAGAATTACAAAGATTTTAAAACTCGGCTTCATCTACCCCTACCTTGTCGAGTGTCATCTAGCGTGTAATATTATTTATCTGGCTAGGAATCTACTCAGAGAGCAGATCCAAATCCTGATGACATGCATATTGTGAAACGAATGGGCCGTAACTGGGAGACTAATTTCAAACGTCGTTCGAACCAAAGATCGATGTTTTCTGAAACAACATGAGTCAATTTCTGAAAACATTCGGAAAAACAGAAACAAATATGAAACAAGGTGTTGAAAGTTCAGTCAAGAGCAGGATCAAGATGTGGATACAGTACAAACAGTATGTAGAACAAACTCCTTAAGATTCATACACAGATCGTTAAATTTATTTTAAATATCATGTCATTTTTACCGTCGTATGTTCCGATAATTTTGTGTCGCTCCTTTCTCGACTCAACTGTATATTAAACGTACAGACGTTCCACTTCATAGTAAAAATATATTTTAGTACAAAATAAAACAAAAATTAAACCCATATGCTAAGCTATACTATGCTTTATGCATTAGCTACTTGCGTGATGACCCCTATATTACTACTATATACCGTAGTGCATCGTATATATATATGCGTAGATTACTTCATTATATTTCAGCTACTTCTATTACTACTATATATTAATATAATTAGTAATACTATTCACTACTAGTTACTATATATTTTAGACGTCTCAGTATAGCCGTTATAATAATAGTAGTATAACTACCGTATAACTCTATGTATTAGTACTTATACTACAACTCGATAGAGTGCCTGCCGTGGAGAATGCTGGAATGCGCGTGAACAATATGACTCTAACGGTAATATCTAGTTTATTAGACTATCTAAGTTCTCATGGTTCTTGGCATAAAAACGGGAACAGATGATGCATGAGCTCAGTAGTCAGAATCGTGTGAAAGGTTCGAAGGTGCTAGTAAAATAATGTCTTGCATGAATGCAAAACGACCAAGGTCCTTTCGAGTTGTCTGTATAGGTCTCTACATATCAGTGTGTTGTTGACTCGGTGAGTTAATGTCATACATTTTTGAACTTATGATGTGGGATAAAAGCGGGCTCCTCTCTTTCAGACGCAAATTTAGGCCCCACCGTGCTCTAGGTGATGAGATAGTGATAAAATGAGGAGATGAACGTTGTTAGGCAGTCCGAGGCCGATGGTGTTAATCGAACAAAGCGAAGAAGAGCCACTAACGTTTGGGCTGACGAATGTGTACAAAAGATGGTTTGGCCTTATATTGAAAAGGTCCTATGGGATGACTTCAGCCGGTTTGTTAGCGTTATGTATAGTGTCAGGGTCTGGAATCTCGAACACCGCGTGTAGACGAAGGAAAGTTCTAGGAAAGGAATGCGCGAGTTTTGTAGAGCTGAGAAGAAAACGTGCAAGAATAGGACACTGAATGAGCGGGGTTCTGTGTGCGGGGGCACTGCTCAGGAGAAAAAACATACATTAAACGAAATATCACATGAAGTCCGCTCCGTGGTGTATGAAAACCCTATGTTTGAGACATTATCTTTCAATGCAACGGCTCTTATTCAAGGTACGGAGGCGGATTGTATGGTTTTCTTGTCTATATATTTCTGTTGCTTACACTACCTAACCTTTGTTCTTTCCGTGTTAGTGATGTGTCACTCTCTGTCCGTCCATGAATTCTAAGCAGAGGAGAATGTGAGAGAGAAATTAGATAGAGAAAAGGCATGAGCATCAGCAAATACATCAGATACAATTGATAACAATTGTCCTCTTTAATATGTTAAAGCAATTTCGCGCACTGCTATAAAGCACTGTGAATCGTCTTAGTGATCTCTGATTAATAAACTTAAGGTTATGAAAAAGTGCGTCTGATGTTTGCTAAGCAGGCACTCTTATAATTAGATGTTGGTGTGTCGTGGTTTGCGCGTGTGTCAATGTCAGTCTCTTGCAATATATATACTGTGGGTGTTCGAGTCGGTCTGGGAGAAATTCCCGTGAGATGCACACAAATAATGTGCAGTAGAACGTTACCCGTTCAGTTTGGCTGATTGCAACTGGCGTATGTCGCGTGTGTCTATAGTGATATAAGTAGTTATATTATATCATCGCTTTTCAGTTCTTTTATCTATACGTTTATATGACAGTAGCTTCTGAATACTATGAGGTATATACGTGTAAGTTATCTACGCCTTAGTATTATATACGATTAGTTCATAGTAATATCATGGATATATAGTATATATGAATATCATCGTGAAAGCTTACTACGCTCGTCTTTTACTATGATGAGCTTACGTAGCTGTGTTCTTAATCGTATTCGAGATATTCAGTGGTACTAGTATAGTAGTATGTTGAGGCACATTGTTATGGTATTATACGCCGAGTGCTGGCTTATGATATTGTGGTGTTGTTAATCGATGTGTGTGTGTGTTGTATATACTTTAACAATGGATTTTTTACTCTCGTTATAGATCCATACTATGTGTATTCATAAGTGGATTATTTATCGAGGTTATTAATTGTCCGTGTACATGCGTATATATATTCTTCGCGTGTAACCTTCATATTTGGTTCCTGCCTCATCTCACCTAAGCTCGGATATCTCAGTCTAAAATAACTAATATACGTCTGATTCACACTCAAATAGCGTGTTATGTCGCTTTCTACTCGCTGCGATTATTGGTACCCAACTCTACATGCCGATACATATAAGTGAGTGAATGGTATAATAGAACCTTTCTCCGGCAATGGTGTGTGTGTGATATTTATTACAGCTACGCTTCTCGTGGTTCACACTGGAATTCTTCTTTCGTGAGATTCCTTCTTCACACACCTAAATTAGGGCACGGGTTCCTTACATAAGTAATCCCAAGTTTCTATTTTATAATTGTTCAGCTGAAGAAACGAATTCAAAACTGCTTTGTCATCGTAAATCTGTAAAGATCGTTTAAAAACCACTTTCTAATATGAATATGACCGTTAAAAATTTTGTGATATGGTCTATCTTTTCGAAACACTTTAAATGGAAATAAAACAAGGTACTATTGCCATTTTAAAAGCTCTTATGTTAATAACATACCTTAAATTGATCCAAGTGTAATATTTGGTCTTTAGTCACATAACCGATGAACATTTCACCATGCATATTAAAAACTTTTATATTTCTCCCTTTAAGAGAAAAGTCCAAAATTTTCCTGTAAACAAGAAATCTACCTGAAATCTTAGAATCAAATGTAAAGGAGAACTCATACGCTGGTAGTTAAGCTTTTCAGTATTTATGTAAATAAAATCTAGGACGATTAAGATTTTACAATCTAAATACCAAACAACATTTATACATTTATAAAAGCATTCAATGTTTTATTATAAAACCGATCAATATGTATTTAATTATTAAACGAATATAATTGATTAGAAAAACGTAAAAACACGTACCTTAAATAAAAAAATTCTTGGTCAGAGTCAATAAGAATTTCATAGCAAGAATTAGAGGCTCCAAGTTTCGATATTATAAATAAAAACCTTCGTTTTTGAAGGCCATCAAGGCCAAATGTCAAAATTTCTTCATAAAACACGTCTTCAATTTTATTTGGCATGTCAACAGTTATTGGCCTTCCTGAATGGCTTACTTCAAGCAAATACTTTGACTCCAAATTCTGGAAACCAAAATACTTTCTAGTTTTAGTTTTTAACTGGTAATCTAAAAACACTAAGAAGTTTATAAAATATCTAGCCTTCATAAACTTAAATTTAGAAACCTAATTTAATAAATTCAAAATTTCAAACAACTTTCCTAAAATCAGAACTATATAAACTCACGTATTTAAAAAAGAGAAGAGATTTCTCTTGTATCATAATTAAAATAACTTCTGGCACGGTTGATTGACTAAATCCAAACAAAGATCCTAACTCAAGATCTTAGAAAAAAAAACAAGTATAAATATAAATAAAATAGAAATAAATCTAAATTTGCATAGGTTTAAAGTGCATGGTATAACGATAAGTTCTGTATAAAAATGTAATACAAATCACGCCCTTACTTTTCTTTGAGCATTTGCCGGTATCATTCTCAAAACCACACTGAACGCACGTATCCTCTTCATAAGAACAAATACAACCTTCATGATGGCAACATGCACAATTCTAAATTATAAAATTAGTAGTAAAATTATTATAAATCGTATAACACCTTAAAAATCAATCAATTTTAATTAATTCTTACGGTTTCAAATCCAAATTTGCAGGAGCATCCGGTTGGCGATGCTGTCCAAAAATTTAGAATGGATAGTTCTTGAAATTTACCATCATTTATTAAAAACATTTGTCCTTCTGGTGTCTAAGAAAATATTAAGAAATTTCATAAACGGCAATGCATTATAAAAAAAATTATAATTTGAATTCTCATATTAAGATCACTCTTAATATGATTTATATTAAGATCACTCTTCCCTTTCATTTTCTCTCATTTACTTCAATATAAAAATTTGATCTACACATCCTCTACCACATCTAAATGCACCTTAATCTTCAACAATCAACCACTCAGTCACTCAACATACATTCAACCAAAATACCAGCATATATGATGCCTACATCGCAAACTAAATCCCCTGTAGATAATAGTTCCCCTTACCTCCCTTACAAGAGTTACTATCACTGAGCTCCTCCAGTTCTTCGGACCTACACCCTCCACAAATACCGAGCAAATTCCATATCCAGTCAGTCACAATTTCACCGTCATTCTTTATCATTTCTTCAGTAACTCCGTCTATATCTGATGATTTACCATTTCTTCAACCCTTATCACTGTTTATTGACTACTCCCTACTAATAACCTCATTCTCAAAATACCTACTTCTTACACTGTCATTATCACTTCATCATTGCCAATGTTATGCAAATTCTTTTAAATGCTCCCTCCATTTCTCACAAATCTATCTCAATCACTAAAACACCATCCTTATTTATTTTTAAAAGATGATTCCCCATATTCTCTTTCTTAACCTTTCGCACTTTTCCAGAACTTCCTATTTCCTTGTAGGTTCCCAGTCATCCTCCTTTAAACTGTTCATTTACGTCCTTCAGGCTCATGCAATCTTTAACTTTCCTCCCTATATATTTTCATATACTTTCTTTTGAAATTTCATTATTGGTTTTCAAGAACATTCCACCACACATCTTTTATTTTTACCACTTTCATAATCTTGTCATTCTAACATTCACATTTCCCACCTTAGCACACCCACATACTTTTCTTGCACTACTACAGTACTTAATCCATTTTTCATCTGAGTTTCCTTGTATCATAAGTTGCCATTCAGAACAATTTCTCTCACAAGTGCATTCCATACTTATAAGCCCATTCTCACTAACCTATTTCTTTTTTTCCCTTCCTCTCTTTATCATGCCACAACTACTTATTCTTTACATGAAAAACACTGGATTTGGATGTATATAGTATAATATATTATAATATGATAGTAATATTATATATAAGTATTATATATAATAAATTATATATAAAGTATTAACTATGCGTTGGTGACAAGCGTTTATAATATATATAGTATATATATATTATAATATATCCTAAAAATCTCTAATCAATTTTTCCTGATCAAGAATAATACAAAGATATATATATTATATCTATTTTGATATAGTATATATTTATTAATATAGAAGTATTTATATATAGTATATTAAATATATATATTATATATATTAGTATTATATATATATATATGTATTATTTAATACTAATATTTATATATAGGACTTTTGTAGATGTCGTTTTTGTAGTAACACGTGAAGATCCTACAATTCTATCAATTTCTACTGATAATGAAGGAAAATACAGATATTATATAGAAATTTTGAACTACTTTCCATAGGCTATATGTTCTGTGGGTGACTTTAACTATAAATCTTAGTGAATACGTTGGGGACATGCCATCATCTGTTGAATTATGGGCTCACCTAAGAACCATGCCCTTACCGAACGGCTACGTCAGGGAACTCAGGAATTCGCTTTAAAGTCCTAATATTTTTTACTCTATAACCAAAAAAGATTGAGCCATACCTTAGTCTTTTGATTTGGTTTAGACATTATTTAAAGGCTTTTAAACGTCAATTTAAGTTCATCATTACAGATACCATCGATAATATACAAGATTATTTATCAAGCAATTCATCAAACTTACAATTGAAAATATATTCACTATCGAAATCTTAATGCAAAAACTAATAATCAATAAAAAAAAACTCAAATATGTTTAAAAATCAAATTAATTCCCAAAATAACCAGTTTGGTATGCAATAAATATATAGAATATTTCTAAATCTAAACAACAGGGAAAAGAGTACTAACAGTTTTACTAAGTAACTTTTGATTAATTGAAACCTTATTGAGAGTGGGGTGGGTGTAACAAAACTGAAGTTGCGATAAATAATTACCAGATTGCAGATCCTCAAAGAAACCTTTCCTCTGGTAAAGTTTGTTCTAAAATATCCATTTCTGGACGTTTTTGTTTTCTTTTCTGAAAATTTTTTTTGATTGCAAATTCTTTCAAGAATTTCCATCTTTCCAGCACTGATTTCATGGCATGCTTCTCTTCCTTAATATAGTTTACCACATAAAATATCCCTCAAAATATATATCCTTTAAAAGTACAATTATATAAATATTACATTAGGTATTATAAAAAATAGTATATACTAATATCTATATATATTATATATATATATATATATATATAATCATATTTATTATTCTAGCTATATTATATATATATATATATATATATGAATTATATATATATTATATATATATATTATAGATATATATATATCTATATATATATATATATATAATTATTATATTACCTTTAGGTTGACAATAATCATGAAAGAGTTCAAGACTGAGCCGTGAAATAGAATAGTAACAAGTAAAAAAATTCCCCCTTCATTTTTAAAATAACTTTAAGCTAAAATCTTAAATCCTGTAAAATTGTAGCTATATCTTTTCAGGTATAAAGAGAAAAAAAATAGAATTAAGCAGGAAAAAAACATTGTATATCCAAAGTGTTTTACACTTACAGACATTTTGGTGTTCCCCACTTCCCAAGAAGTTGCATACTGTAATTGCACTTGACAAGCTTTATAGTATCCTTTACTATTTTCGTTGCTTTTCTATTTATTATGAAATATTAACTCTTATTAATAAACAGTGATGCAAATGTGGTACAGGATCTATTATAGACTTATAACAACGTGATCAGATTTCACCCGTAGTACTTACCAGTTGATAAGAGCATTCTAGAATTAGGAGTAGTCTTTTCTTTAATGTTTAAATGCACGCTTTGATGATCTCAGAGTTTATAGATTTGGTAAGGAAAATATTCTGGCTAGCCTTCTTATATATAGTATAGTAAATTATTATATATATATTAATATATATATATATAATATATAGTATTATTATTACGGTATATAATATAATATATATACATATATATATACCTATATATATTATATATATATACTATCATATTATGACCTATAATATATAATATATATATATATATATAAATATATATAATATATAATATATATATATATATAGTATATATATATATATATTATCATAATTATATATTAGATATGTATACTATATATATCAAAATATAGGGTATATATTAGTATATCTAATATATTATATTATTTTAATAATTTAATTAATTTATAAATATATATATATAATATATGTATATATATATATATATATACCATATATTATATATATTATAGCTATTAATATAATCATATTATATATATATAATACTATAGTATAGTATAATATATATATCATATATATTCTATATAATATATATATATATAGATATATATATAGTAGTATATATAGTATTATACAATGTGTGTATATTATATAGTATATATACCTACATATCTATATATTAATTATATACATATATATTATATATTATATATAATATATATATATGATAATATTATAGTATAGTATATATATATACTATATAGTATATATTTAGTGATGGGACGACAATTAATCGGAATCGCGGCATCCGGAATCGAGGAATCCGCGCGTTTTTCCAGAATCGGAATCGAATCGGATCGGCAAAAATCTATACCATCTTTACCGATTCTATGGTATACAATTGAAAATAATTTTATTCATCTTTATTGATATTTCAAAGACAATATTTCGAAGTCGGCGCTTATTGATTTTTAATTTCAGTTTCTAATGTGGATTCCTATTTAATTAAAGAAAAAGCCTAAGATATCTGGATCTTTACTAGAGCCTAAGATATATGTTTAGATTTTCCAGACAGGCAGACATTTGGCAATGTCTCGTTAGTCATGTTTTAAATATGTTTTTGATAATTATATACCCGTGAACTCGCAAGTGAGCAGTGAAAATTTGCCTTGTAGGTTGGTTATAATTGAGCTATTGAATAATAAAAATGCTATCCTTCGCAGTTTCACCTTTTCAGTCTATATCTCACCCAGCAGTCTAATATAAAGTGATTGCTCTTCAAATAATGTTATGACACACTCTCACCCTATTCCTGCAATAAATTCATGTTATAGTAATGGAATAACGCACCTAATATGCTTGCAGGAGTTACACGCAGGATTCCCGAAATTACCTTGCTTTTTACACTCTTTGACACTGGTTCTCAATGATGCCAAAAAGTGAACAGGGAGTGATGAATATATAAATATAAAGACTATTATTATTAGGTCATTTGATAATTTTTTATCAACGTATTCCAAGGTAAAATGAATTTCAAACTAGATTTAAGTTATGATAGCACAGATTTAATTTATTCAGGATATACAAACCAGAATAGCCAGTATCATATGCTTGCAAAAATTTTTGAACAAAAGACGGCTCTCATTTCATATTTACGAGTGATTACATCACAACTGTATGCTTTAGAGCTAAACAATGGAAATGTTCTTGGAAAATTGTCTAAAAAATACTTAACAATTTCGTTGATTGTATAAATTTACTTGAGCCACAAGAATCAATGGCATCGGCAATATTCCCAAATATGAAAATGATTTGAATTTTATTTTGAAAAGAGGTCAGAAAAAAAGACTATTTGAGGGACTTGGTTCTACAGTATCAGCATGGACAAAATCTCAGTAAAAAATAGATTCAGCCATATACTTTTACTGATAAGAATTTTGCTTGGGCTACCTATCTTGATCCCACGCCTTTAAAATTAAAATTTCTTGAGGATCAAAAATAACAATTTCAAAGTTGATGTTAAACCTGAGCAATGCGATGTGCAATGATATTATATTGTTGATAAAATAAAGAAAACAGTTCCACTACTTCTAAACCAATTTTTCAGATTGAGCCACAAGAATCAATGGCATAGGCAATAATATCCCAATATGAAAATGATTTGCACTTTTTTTTATGACTCGATTCAGAAAAAAAAAATTATTTGAGGATCTGGGGTCTACATAACAGATGAAATAATTCAGTAAAAAACATAATTCCAGCATTTTATCTTTACTGATTAAAGAACTTGTGCTTTGTAGCTATCTTGATCCACGCTTTAAAAATTACATTCCTTGTACGAGAACAAACAATATAAAAGAAGAAGATTATTTCTTAAATTAAAAGCGAAGATATTGTTGATATAAACCAGGACACTTTTCCGACTCTTATAACCAATTTTCAATTTTTCTTTCATTTATCAACAGGAATGGGGCGAAAAAATATACTGAAGATAATAGTGTTTTAACGCATTGGGGTAAAAGGGATTCTTTCTGGAATTTAAAAGAAAAAGACTTAAAAACAGCAAAGAAACCGCATTCCCAAGGAGAAAGACACATTATAAAAAAATTGAAGATGTTATAATAAGTAGATAAATCAGCAAAATAAAAAATATGAAACATAAAAAATTCAGAAAGTCCTTCTACAATAGTAGTCAGTCGAATAAAGGAAACCCTATTCAGCATTTCGGGTGTCCGATCGCTAGGAAAATATTCAAGCTCGATTTCCCCTTCCGTGAAAAGTGAAAGGACTCTTCAGAATTGGCAGGATCAATTTTATTCTCCTAAAGAAAATCGAGTGCACTTCAGAAACGGAGAAATGCTAATTGTTTTTACACTACAAATAAGAGTCATGATTTAACTATAAATATTAATGATAAGTTTGATTATGAAGAAGTGTAATGCCTTTTGGGTAGATTAAAGAAAGGAAATTTTTTTGTGATCATGATAATAAAAGAAAAAAATTGTTCATTTATTGTAGATTTTTAAATATTTCTATTATTTCTTTTGTTTTTAAATAAATAAAAGTAATGAAGAAATTCGTTTCGTTAAGAAAAAATAGCAAAGTAGAGTAGTCTTTAACTGTTTTATAAAGTTTCGAGATCTAAAATAGTTGATTAGCAACAAAAAATTAGGCATATATAATATTAATATTATACTATATATATCGAAATCTAAATACATATATATATATATATATATATATATAATATATATATATATTATATAATATATATATATATATATATATTACATATATAAAAGAATTGGAATCGGGAATTCGAATCGTAATTCGGCACTTTAGACTGGATATCCGGCATTGCATATCATTCCAAGATCGTCTTGCTTATATACTATAAGTATTATATATATATATATATATATTATATACTTTCAGAATCTAAAACATAATATATAATATAAATATAATAATATATATATTATATTTAAATATTATAGTAAATATAAATATATTATATTATATATATATTATAGTTATACATATATATTATCATATATATTTTCTTTTTTTTTTTTTTTTACAGATTACCACCACTAACGGGCAGAGCCTTAAGAGGGGCCAGGAAATAAAAATACAGGAAAGCCCACCCAAGCCCAAGCCTAACGCAGATCTCTCAGGTGTGCGCAGACGTGGTTTTAAAGAGAGGAAGATTAAAATACAGTAGAAACAGAAATCAAGGATCTCCACGAACAGAATTGGCTTAGGGAAAGTTAAGAGCACCACAACGAACGAGTTGGATTTTCAATGCTCACGCAAAGATGCATGCGAGGAGCATGGGCACCCCTTGTTATTGCGAGCGCGATCCGCAATGGAGGTGGAATGCGATGGTTTTGCCGGCAACTCTTCTTGAGCATTACCGTTGTAGACTATAGAAAAAGATAGGTGCGCCAAGCTCACGTCGCAGAGATCAGAGGGTCAAGAGAGTTAGAACGTAGGACAGGTAATTAGTCTCTTAGCTTTAGACGCAACCCTATCCAATAGAAGGCTGGAGCCGGACCCCCCAGATGTGGAGAACAGTACTCCAAAAAGGGGGAAGGCCCTTAATATAACTGGAGTAGCTGTGCTGAAGAAAAAATTCCCGCAACCTAACAGAACTCCCAGTTTCTTTGAGGCCACTGTCAACCGAACAGTGTGATATGAGGTTTCCAAATTAAATTTTTGGTTTATGTTCAGCACCAGAATGTCTATAGTTGTCAACAGTGAGACTATAGAACCATCGAAAAGTAATAGAAAGTTAGGTGTGTTTTGAGAGGGAGATGTAAAGTAGTTGAGTTTTCAAAGAGTGAATTTCACAAGGTTGTGGCGCCCCCACCGGGAAATACCCAATTAGGGATACAAGAAGAATCAGAAATTGAATCGGAAGGCAACTCTAGATGCAAAAGAGGAGCAGGATTGAAAGAGTGGAGAATGTGACATTGAGTCACTCGCATATGAATGAAACAGATTTAAGAAGTTCAGCTAAGGAGACGTTGATAAAAAGTAAAAAATTGAGTAAAACAGAACCTTGAGGACACCACACTATAACAGAAAGACGGAGAAAAGTCGCTCATCAACGAGTGCTGAATATGAGGCCGACCAGAAGAAAACATTGACAAGATAAGCAAAAGATAGGAGAAAACCCAAAGGAAGGGAGCTTAGAGAGTAGCCACCATGCCATACTTCGATCAAAAGCCTTGATATACGGTGCCTGGACACCAAACTCACCCATAGTTCCTAAGGTCAAAGACCAAAATCAGTAACATAGGCATAGTATTGTCACCAGTTGACTCGAGCGTCGTTAAAGCCCATACTGATGATCTGAAAGAAGGGAAGGAGGCCAGATGATCCAGTAAATGAGATTTAAGAAGAGTTTCAAAGATTCTAGATAGAATACAGTGGCCAGCTATAGGACGATAGTTAGAAGATTCAGAGCGCGTGCCCTTTTTCGGATTGGTTGACATATGCGCATTCCACACTGAGAATGTTACTGATTTTAAGATAGAGAGTAGATTTGATCGAACGGGGCCAAGCTCGCAAAGCACACTCCTCATAACAGTGTGGAATTGCCATCGCGGCCCACTAAGCCTTCCTACACTCATAATCTCAGAATCCCATACACCCGATTATGCGTAATTACGGAAGAGGCATAGGAAACCTGAAGCGAGAAGAAGCAGGAGAGGGATGCCGGAATCGTGTCCAGTGTAGATTTAGATGAAAAAAAGAGATGGCCGAAAGAGATACTTATCAGTAGGCAGATAGATTAGCTACAGAACCGTCAGAGCGAATAAGTAGAGGAAAGATTTACAAAAGTTTTTAGAGATGTTTATATATAACTATATATATATCATTATGCTTATATATATGATATATATATTATATATATAGTATATATATATAGTACTTATATTAGTATATATAGATATAGTATATATATATAATATATATTATATATAGTATTATATATAATAATATAGTGACGTATATATATATAATTACCTATAATATATATATAGTATATTATATAATACTATATATATATATACCGTATATATATAATATATAATTATATATATATATATATATTATTATAATTATTATACTATAGTATATATTATATATACCGTAATATATAAACTAAGTAATACCTATAATATATTAAACTTATATAATATATATAATATTATAGATATATTATATATAGTATACTTATATATCATATATATATAAGTATATATATATAATATATATATTAATACCGTATATTGAATATGTATATATATAATATATAATAATATATAATATGTAATATTATATAAATTTTATATATATATAAATATATATATATATCGTATATAGTATATTATATGAATATATATAGTATATATATAGTATATATTATATATAATATTAATATAATATATATATAGTATATCTTATATATATATACAGTCTTTAGTAATATATTATACCGTATATATATATATAATATATATTCATATACTATAATATTTAATATTATATTATATATATATATAATATCATATTATATATATATATATATATTATATAGATAGTATATAGTATATTATATATATATAATATAGTCATAAATAATATCGTTATATATATATCAATATATTATATATATATATACAATGTATATATACTATTATATAGATATATTAATATATATAATCGTAATATATATATATATATATATAATATAGCCCTCTTATAATAGTTATATATATATTATACCTATATATATATATTAATCGCTATATATATATATATATAATATTAATATATAATATATACTTCATATATTATATATATATATATATATATATATATATAATATATTCTTTTGTTTCCTTTTTTCATTAATATATTATATATATATATATTAAGTGAGTATATATTCGCGTAGTTAGTACCTATATAGTATATTTATATTATATATATATATATAGTTATAGTATATATATATAGTATATATATATATTACTATAATATATATAAATAAATATAATATATATATATATATAAGATATATATAAGCTTACATAATATATGGTGATATATATCTATATACCGGGTTAATATTTATTATATATATATATACTATAGTATATATAATAATTATATATATTATATATATAGTATACTCTATATTTAATATATAGTGAAATATCTATAATATTATTAGTAATTAATTTAAAAAAGGCAGTATTGTACTATACTGTTTATTATTGGTACACCATACGTGTGGTTTGAATTCGGTAGCTATATAGTTATAATATAGGTATATATATATAGTATCTCTATATATAAATATATATACTATATAATATACATAGATATAGTAGGTACATAGAATAAATGGATAAAGAGAAACGTATAAACGAGTGTTATTGATTAGATTTATTAAAAGGAGGCAATATATAGTCTATATGTATACTATTGTATTATATATCGATATGGCTTTGCGCCACCAAGTTTCGCCTATGCGCGCTTATGGCGCTATGGCCGACTTATCAATTCGTAGGCGCAAAGGCGCTTAGCGCAACAATTTTTAAAAAGGCGGCTAACAAAGGCGCCACAGCAATTTCTGTCGCTAAGCCCGCTACGAACAGGAAACAAAGCATTTTTTCAGCCTTAAAAGTTAGAAACTAGAAAGCTTGGCAAATTGTGTAGTCATTGCTAAAGACCAGTTGGTAGAAACACAGTATATTATATATATAAGTATATCTATATACTATAGCTATATATATATATAATATTTCAGAGCCTGTAAAAGATATAATTCATTGAGCTATATTTTATATACGATATATATATATATATATATCTATATATAGCTCTCAATAAATGTACTTGTTATATATATATATCCATATATTTAGTATAGTATACTATATATACTGGTTCAGTAGTTTCTTAACTACAAATAAAAGTGTGGCAGAACGTTGCTCGTTGAAGATTTTCAACTTCGCAGCGTCGAGTTGAACCTGCCTAGGGGAATTCATGAGATCACAAGACATGAAGGAGGAAAAGGACGTGTAGATATTAGTTTACGATGTTTTAATTACAAAAATTAATATAGATTATCCTCGATCTTATAAAAGCATGTTTTATTATCGCACTAAAGTGTTTACTTTGCAAAAATTATGCGAACACATCAGCCAGCCCGGCCGAAAATATCTAGCGCGCAAAGGCGCATACGCTAGGCGCTATTGATGACAAAAATATAGCGCATAGCGCCTAAGCGCACTAGGTCTGCGCATGAGGCGCATTAGGCCAGCGCACTCAAAAAACTTATGAGGCGCGCCAGCATCTGATATATATATATGAGATAGTATATATATATATATATATATATATCAATAAGTTATAATATTAACAATATTAATATAGTAATTATATGTATTACTATATATATATATATATGATATATATATATTAGTAGATACGGTTGACGCTATACATTAGTATAGAGTTTACCCGATAGTATATAGCCATAGGATAGCTATAGTACGGCGGTACTATATGATATATAGCTAACGATATATATAAGAGACGTATACAAGATATATATGATATATTATTATACATAATATATTATATTAATACATATTATAAGTAATATATATATATATTATCTATATTAATACGGCTCTATAGTATCATAAATATATATAGCTATATATACTAGTAATAGTATCAATACAATTATATATAACTACTTAGTATATATAACTATATAATATATCATATATATATTAATATAACCATATATATAGTATATATGTATACATAATAAGTATTATACTACGTATAAATACATATATATAATATATACATTATTTTTATTATTATAATATAAAGTATATTATAATATATAATATATAATAATATGATTATATATATTACATATATCTATATATATATACTAATATTATATAATTATATATATAATATATATAATAATATATATAGTATTATATATATATAATATTAAATATATATATATATTATATTACTACATATATATAGTATTTATACATATATACTAGTCCATTTTATGTGATACATAGTGTAAATATATGTATATATAGACATATATATAATATATAATATTAATATGTATATATACACCTATATATATATATATAACTATTATTATATATATTACATTATATATAATATACATAATATATAATATTATATTAGTATATATATATATATAATATATATAAATATAATATATATTATATGATATATATTATATATACTATCGTGATAAATATCGTTATAAGCCGTATACATTTATTATATCTATATATATATATATAATAATAATATATATAATATATATTCAACACAATTTTAATATACATATATTATACAACTATATATAACACTACCATC
>JABUQX010034055.1:0-7500 GCA_015478945.1 Trachelipus rathkii | reverse complement strand
ACTATAATATTACTAGTACTATTATTATTATTACTATACGATATATATGTTATACTATATATATATCCTTATTATATATAATTTGTATTAAAAATGAGAGCAATAAATGTAAAATGATATGTTCTGGAAAACGTCTTAAAACTATTATGCTTTTTAGCAAATTCATTCCCATATTTTTTTAGAACATTTCGTTATTTCATGTATTAAGGCTCGTATAATTAACAATAAGTGCTTTATCCAGTTTTTTAACACGAATTTTCGTGCATAAATCGACTCGTCATTATTCTTTCTATATAAACAAATATTGTTTTTACTTCAGTTTTTCAAATACGCTCTTTGATGTAGCACGTTTTTTGGAAAAAATAAAAATAGAATGGTTAACGGTATTGTACCAAGCGGATAAGAATCTGATCAACCTATTGGTCGACTCGGAATTATCCGAGATTTGGACAAGAAAGAAATATTTAAAAGGCTCATATTTATGAAATGAGAGAACATTTCATTCGAAGTTCCTAAGACCCGAGGCTAAGAACCACGCCAGCTACTCCGTACATTAATCACATCCCTTTCAGTCCAATTAACGATCGACTATAATTCTGAGGCCCATACAGGGCACTTGTGCGCGAGTCAAAATAACCCTACAAAATAAACTGACAAGTATCGCCCTATACCCACTGTTGTCGCATCTTTCCTTAAATGAGATTTTGCGTCGTACCAAGCGCCAAACTCTCTCAGTTTTTCTTGAACGGTTTTGCGAACCCACATAGAAATGAAAAAAAAAACGAAACAGCGCCCTCTTATGTAATATGTAGCACAGTTCAATAAACGCATTCTTGACGACAAATCAGTATATTTTTTCAGATCTAATCAGGAAATTATCCTTTATATAGCATTCTCTTGTGCCCATTATAAAGTACTAAACTGTGGTGGCACCCTGTGGTGTGGCTGCATTCTCATGATTATCTCGTCCTGCCAACTACACTATCCAAGTTTCACACTCTTGCCCCTAACAGACAAAAATTTTTTTCAAGGATTTCATTTTAGACCCATAAGTTAGGTATTATGATTAAGTTTGTAGTAAATTCCATAACAGTTGCAATGACTCAGACTATATTTAAACTTTATCAAAAAAAAAATGAAATTGATTGTAAAATTGATCTTGTGTCAAGAAATCATAATCTCATTT
Organism: Trachelipus rathkii; assembly: GCA_015478945.1. Lineage (NCBI taxonomy): Eukaryota > Metazoa > Arthropoda > Malacostraca > Isopoda > Trachelipodidae > Trachelipus > Trachelipus rathkii. The sequence continues at coordinate 6,314 of JABUQX010034055.1, read as the reverse complement.
ATTGTCCAATATTGCAATTTCTTTTATAATGGAACCATATGACATGTAATATCTGCTTTAGCAAATAGTATTCATAAACCGATTGAAAGAATACTACAAATCTTTCATCGCTTGTGGCAAATAGATTTCGTGTATTATTTGACAACAGCCTTAGCACAGAATTGCAGCAAAGCTAGTGCCAAAATGACCCCATCACTCCACATTGTGGTTCTATTTGTTTGGCAAAGGTTTCACAAGACTCCGTCATAGCTGTGGAGCCGCACTTAGATTTTCTATTTGCCTTGCACCCGCCAATTTCCAATACCACTGAATAAGCTCTATTGATAGCATATAAATCATTATAATGAGTTCTTTTGAATTAGTTACAATATGCTAGTTCGTCGCAAATGCCTCTTCTGTCACTTTCTAAAATCGAAACCGAGGATCCCTATTTCCTCTTTCACATCTCATTTAGATATCGCTGTCATATCCGACTCACTAAATCTTGAACGCAATTACGTTTCCATAATGTCTAAGGTTTTAGTAAACCAGACTTTCTCACCGAATCTCATCTTAAGTAGCTTTCTCGCCTCTTTCTGTGTATTATTGTGATACAATACGTAATTGAAAATGCTAGTCGATGTTTGCTGGCTCTCTGAACTTTGCTCAAATCATGCTCTAGCTAAATATTCTTAAGAACTCCATCTTGAACTTACATTATTTAACTTTTCATCTCTCTGTGCCTAAAGGTTGCTATTTCCTCGTCCTTGCTAGAACTTTAACACTTGTTTTTTCACTACAATATGTTTAAACCTATACTAATGAAGTGCCGTGTTGGTGCGTTACCAGTGTCCTATTTGATATGATTATCAGAAAGAACTCAATCCTTGATACGCACCACCGCAGGTTTCTCTGCAGCTCTTCTAATATCTGTGTCGAAAATGTAAACTTTGTCTATAATTATTAATCTTGTAATTCAATTATTTTGCATATATAAACCAATTAATTATTTCAGTTCGTTGGGAATTCACAAAAATGTCCAGGAATCGTTGGGAATGCAAAAACGTGTTCCAAGGAATCGTTGAGAATACAAAAGCTGTTCCAATGAATCTTTGGAATTCAAATCTTTCCAACGAATCGTGGTTTTCATGTTTCAAAGGAATCGTTGGCGCTTTTAAAACTAGTTTTAAGCATTGTATTCGAAGCGTAATGCTCCATAATTGCACAATATAAAATTGAAACATTGTTTTTTATTAATTATCTTTTTTTTATATATACTCGTTTATTATATTTCCAGGTTATAGCTTAGCTAATTATTTTAGTCATTATAATTTAATTACAAAATATACGTGGAAATAATCTATCCAAAAGTTAATTATTTCTTTCTTATGAACTTACAATTAGTAGTGTGCGATATTTTTCTTGATTACGTCCGATATAATACTTGATGTGAGCATTTCATTGTTATTCGAATTTAGTTTTTTTTTTACGATTCTAACTGATATCTTGTTGTATGGGGCAACTTGGGAATGCAAATATAATTTATAAATTTAATTTCATAATAATTTGACAATATGAACTAACCCTTTTTAGGGGTGCTGTATCTCATATTTCTCTTTTATATAGTAAGTACTTTGTTATTAATAGTATTTTATTATATATATTTCTATGCATTTTTATTTTGTATAGAAAGATATTTATATTATATTTATTTTATATATATATATATCATATTTATCTTTATACTATCTTACCAGTATATATATATAGTTGGTAATATTACAGACTTATATAGTATATTTGTCTTGAGTATCATGCTATTCTATGTCCTAGTGGATAGTGTTTTTCGTATATAATTACTAGTTATAATATTATATGTTAGGTTTTCATCATATATATATTTATAATAGTTCATTATTATTTATTATTAATATTATTAGTAGTATAGGGTGGTATAAGCAATTGTGTATATTTTATTATTGGATTCGTGAAACTGCGCGCCGTATTTGTCATGTGGATTCGTTTCGTATTCCTGCATAGTCGTTGCTAGCTGTCAGTACGCAGTTCACCTCATTTTTTTCACGCTCAGCCTAGTATTGCATGGCTGTGTTCTTTTTGAGTATGTGGTATATCGTTTCACGCTGTTCACAAATTCTGATCATTAAATCTTGCACTGGTGTTGATTTTATGTTATGGGATTCACCTCCCAGTTCGCATTCCCATTATTGTGTGGATAGTCTCTTCCCTCGTTTTTTATTTGCAGATACGTCTACGTACGTTATTCTTTAGGTTTTATTGTATTGTAATGTTGTTTTATGTTCATATTTCACGTTCTTTCATCCTTTCTTTAAAGGCTAGTTTACAACCTTCGTTTGTTTTTGCTGTCTCGTCTTCTCCGCAGATTTTCTTTTATTATAGAGCGTTTGTGTTATTATTTCTATCTTTCATTAAATGTTTGCATAACAATGCAGTTTCGTTCTAGTTCCTCTACGTAAGTCTTTTTATTTTAACAAGTCTCTAATCTGTTCGTTCTTTGTTGGTTCTAATTTCTCGTTCAATTATTTTCGCTTTCCGCCCTTATGATCGAATCTACACTTTGTCATGACGCTATTTGAGATCTGCTAAACCTAATCGTTAGTCATAATGATATAGTTTAGAGTGCAAAGAGCCTTATGCGTTCGAAGAATAAAAGCTATCTGTGTGAAAAGAACGTCAGTAATGCAAGGATGTATGCTCTTAAATTTTATCTGTGTTCTATATCTACTTATGTAGATCTTTTGAACGTGCCAACTGTTGACCACTACTATATTAATCGAATAACACTTGGATTATTTTTACTCATAATATTTTTAAACTTTAACCATAATATATTTTATGATTCTACTAGAGATTCATCATATACTTTACAAATATTTAACTCTATCAATACTCAATATATATATATAATATTATATATACTTTATATATTTTCCTTTCTCCCAGTTTCTATATTCCTAATGATGGTTATCCTGCAAGGAAAAAATTATTACAATCCTTTACATTTATTAAAGGTATATATATTTAATATATTTTTATATTGTATATTTTTATTATAAACTTTTTTTTTTTTATATTTATTACATATATATAATATGTATTATAGTTATATCAGTGATGTAATACGTGTATAGTACTTTACTACTTGTTAATATATTTTTATTACGTGCTATTAACTATATTCAGTACTATATTATAGTTCTATATACTATATATTTATTTTATTTTATTATTATTAATAGAGTTTTATTATAATGTGTCACTTATACACATAATTTCGCTTATAATTAACGTTAAATTATGAATATTTGGGTTTTTTGAAATAGTTGTTAAGATTCGCTTGATTATTTACCAGCATTATTGCCACTGTTCCTTGCTTTGTACATAGACAGTTCTTGCTCTAGCTAAGGCTCCTGTTCAGGGACTACTGCTCTTGCTGTTCACAGTAAGGTCTAAGGGGTTCTATTAATATAAACTAGAAACTTCGAAGTGTTTTTCTCTGAAAAAGCTTCATGTCTCCTATTATACCATCCCAAATTCATTCATATTCATGTAACCTATGCCGGAATTTTATAACCTCCAGTTACTTAATGCATAGCTTTTTAATTAATTTATATCAATAAGTTAATTTAATACTTGTTTAATAATAATGTAATATCAGATTAGTCTATTTTATTCTTGTTCTAATATCTATTCCGCTTCGTATACATTATAACTAACCACTGATTTAATTTTCTCCTAGCGGCATACACATCTATCATGATACACTCTATTCCTTATTCAAACTATTACCATATTTTAGTTTTTGGTCTGATGCTGTTGAGAGCGTGTGGGCCCGGGGTGACTATCACAATTGAGTGAGAGTCAGTACCCGCGGATACTGCGGGTTTGAATAGAGTCTGAAGTAATATTTATCTAGTGATGGATTGTTTGATCTCTAGGCTAGTGTATTGTCCATCTCTATGGTATTTGTGTGTTGTTGTTTTCTGGGGGTTTGGTTTATGATATTTTAATGAGTACTATATACAGCGTATATATTATCGATAGTTCTATATTCCTACTTGCTTTATTCCTTCGCAATTTCTATCATTAGTGTTGTATTTTAGCTACAATCTATATTTACGTCATGAGAATAGAGGTTATATTTTATTATAAGTTTTTATTATATTATATTTTTTTTGATTATTATTAGTTTTAGATGTTATTTTTATTTTTTTGGAAGTAGAATCTACATATTCCTTTTCTTACCGAAGTACCTTTGGATAAATGTGTTAGACCCTCTTTGAAAATTTTCATGTATGTCAGCCTAGTCACCATATATCTCTCTGTTTCTTCAATATTTTAATTAATTGTTATTTTTATCTCTCGTGATTTAGCTGTGTGTTTTTAAATTATATTATTTACCTAAGTTGGGTATCTGTTGATCTTATATGTATATTTATTCTCTCTATTATATACTTAATTTTGTATATTAATTATTAATTATATTATTAGTATTATTTATATATAATATTATATCAATTTTTTATATTATTATTTTACTTTTATTTATTATATATTTTTTTATTATTATATATGTAAATATAAATAATATTTTTATTTAAGAAGACTGCTACAACTGTTACTAATATGTCTCATTTGCCAGATAAACGTTTGACTCAATTTAGCCATTTTATATATTTTACATTTATATTTTCCATATAGTTTAATTATTATAATTAGTTATAATTTATATAATTGTATGTTCTTTTTGGATATTAAACATAGCAAAATTAGTACTAGTATTATATGTAAATTCTTGTTTTAAACTATGTATATTAATGTATTTAGGTTTATAGCTTAATAATATACACGCGAGATGGAATTATTATAAATTATTGTGAAATCATACAACTCTAGAGATTTATAATTAGTTATGTCCGTCCTGGTGAGAAGAAATGATATGATGTATTCATTTCTATGATATTTTTATTCAATAAATATTCTTTTTGTTGAATTTATGTAGTAAAGATTAGTATTTATGAGAATTACTGTTAGCTATAATAGTGTTATAGAAGAATGCTATGCTATCCTGTTAGTGAACTGTTATTTCCTCGGCTATTATAATTGATATTGTGCATTACTCTTGGGTCATGGGACTTATATAGTAGCAGTTACAGGCTTGTTTTTGTGTAAAAATAACTTTGAAGAGTCTTCTGTGTGTTTATTAGACACCCCCTCTTGCACCTTCCTGTTTTAAGATGTACGTCGGCTGTAACGAGAGTCTTTTTGGTGTAGTAGTGTGCGAAGTAACTGTTTCGATTTGCAAGCGTGGCGTTCATGCTTCCGTGCTAATATAATTATTTTCCATTATTATATTTTTATAATTTCTAACACACTCATACATATACTTTTCAGTCTGTTCTCTGAGGAATGTTAGGATAAATCAGCATAAGTGTTCAATGTATTGCTTGTATAGATGAGTGTTGGATCTTTGTTAATTGTACTGTCTATACGTATCTGGTTGTAGTAGAATATTGTACTATACGGGCTGATGTATTGATTACTTGAGTAACTCTACTCGTTATTTTCTACCTAGTTCTCGTCGACTTGATTTGTATATATGACTATATGTATATAGTGTCTGTGATATATTAGTATGTTGTAGTAGCCTTTACGTGACTATTATCTTAGTGCTGTATTGGACTATATTGATATGCCCATGGATACTATGAATATATAGCTGTGTGATAGTAATCCATTCTACTATATGGGTATTTTCCAGTATTTATAAGTATTATCTCATTGACCACTTTGAATGCTGTGATCATTTTGTGTCATATAGTTTCGTATAGAGTATAAATATACACTCATATAATATCTTATTAGTGAAGATGGTACTATTTATCATAGTTATCTACTCCCCATACTTATACATTATTCCTTTAACTCCTCACTGTCACTGTTTCTCATTATACTTATTTAATTTAATCTATATTATAATATTATATACAATATTATTATATATCATTTATTTATATTATTTATTTATTATATATATTATTTATTATATATATAATATTATTTATATTATTTTAATATTATTATTTATTTATTATGATATATATAATTATTATATGTATATCTAAATGATATATTATATCATAAATATTTGTTTATCATTTTTCTGTTATTTTAGATATTGTATTTCGTTCGCGTGTATGGCGAGAACGTTTGTGTTGTTACGGTCGGCATTGATCTCAAAAACTTAATGTTTTTTATTTGTTTTTTACGGGTTTTAATTTCTTTCTTTCTTTCTC
>JABUQX010034054.1:5000-47660 GCA_015478945.1 Trachelipus rathkii | reverse complement strand
AGCAGAAGATTATGACAAGAAATATGAGGAGAAACTAAAGGCTCTTGGAGCAGAATTTTATAGAACAAACAGAGGAGGTTTGATAACTGAATAAGCAAAAAGAATCGGAGGTTAAAAGAACAGATCAACCCTCATTTGTGGAAATTGGATAGCAAAATATCATTGAAGTTAAAGGGGAAAAGTATTTATATGTTGGCTGACCGTAGGAAGAATTTTTATTTTACTTTTGAATAATTTTCTGTATCAAGGTCGAAAGTCGGAATGTGCAGCTTGCCCATTATTTTTTAATTATATTTTTCTTACTACATTAATTAAAGCCATCATTTTTGTAGTATTCACTCGTTTGACCCACTTTACTTTCGTTTTCATTATTCTGCTTCTATGTTTACTTTTTCCTCACTTTATAAGGTCTTCAGTGAGTGTGAGTGGTATGATATCCCTTTGGTGTAGTGACAGATTTCTGTTAATTGATTTTAAAATTTAGGACAGGAGAAAGAAGTGTTCTAATATATTTTTATATATAAAAGAATTTTTATTTTTTTTTTTCTAAGATAAGGTTACGTTTTCTGCTTTAGAAGCTTAATTAAATGCCATCAAACTTAATTCATTTTCTCTATCAATTTCAGATTTCAGGACAGGAATTTGTGAGAGAGGCAAGAACTTTGAAATTGCAAAAGACATAAAAAGAAAAGAACAGTAAAGATATTTCAATTGCTTTATTTCTATTATTTATTCTTTCTTATTTTTCCGAAGTAATATCGTACTATGAAATTAGTTTCTTTTTATTCTCAAGCTTTTAATAATACAATTTTGCTTATCGTACAAGCACTAATTTGAATTGTAGTTGACATGGTTACATTTTTAGAAGTTTAAACTTCAGTATTTTTAGATGCGTTCTATCTAACAGTCTTGAACGAAAGGTTAAAATAACTGACTACATTATTAAAGTGGGTATAACAAGACAATTTCTATAATTACTGGTCTATTCCTATTCAAGTAGATACGAAACAAAATATAAATTATTATTTATTCAAGTATTATTGTAAGAAGCGCTTGAAGTTATTGTTTCAAACCAGAATTAAATGGGAAATTCAAAGCAAAATCATTTTTTTTAAAGAGTCAAAATTTTGGGAAGCTTGATTCGGAAATGAATTTGCTGTGGTACTTTGATTCGAATGACTTATTATGTTACTTATAAGATCAATATATTTTTAAATTAAAGAGGGTCCAAGCAAAATATCTTCCGCTTAGGTTTGAAAGGGTAACTGTCATCAATATATTTTGCCGTGAAAAAAAAAAAAACGAAAATCAAATTAAAATTAGAGTTGTTTCGCAATACAGGATACTTTCTCTTTTCTTATCTTTTTAAAATGAAGCGTTACGACAGGTCATGAAATTGCTCTCTTCAAGTAGAGGGAAAAAAAGATGGTTGGTACAGCGTATTTTAACCTTATCTACTTCTGTGTAACACCCAAAAGATTCTACTTGAAATTTCTCACTCCTTGAAAATCTCCACCTAGCTTATATATATATATATATTATCATTAAATATACCAGACCTTATGAACGACATGCGCCAAAAATACCAATTACTGCTACAATATACAGCTATAAGTATAAATTAGGAAATGCTTATGCTAATAAATTATAACTATAAATTATAAATTGCTTCCAATTATGACCCTTTATTTATCAACTTTATTTGTTTTTCATATAAAGGGGACGGTAAAAGGGGTGGGTGTCTTCTCAACTTGCGTCAAGCTCTTCAAATACTTTTCTGTTCTGGTGTATGCTACGCACCTCACCCTCAATCTGGGGATAGGAGGAGGATAATAATAATAATAATAAAAGGAAAATACAAAAATTGTATGAAGATAGTATAATAAAACCCCACAGGAAATAAAACAAAGTGAAAATTAATAAAACTACTAACTAGGCTTCTGAGAGAACATGGCGCCTCTCCTCATTCAGGTTCGTGAAAGTTGGTGTCTTACGAACCCGAATGAGGAGAGGCGGTATGTTTTCCTCGCCGAGTTCTTAGTTCATTATTTGGTTTTTCATATTAATTTATTTTTACTTTGTTTTATTTCTTGTATTCTAGTTTATTTTTTATATATAATATTATATATATTATATATAATATATATTGTATAAAATATATTACAGTATATAATACATATATCACATATATTCTTCTTTTGAGATTATATAATGTATAATATATATATATATATATATATAATTATATATTATATATTTATATATTCAGACGAGTGGGCCCCGCCCTTCATGTTAGGGGTTTGTAGTCGCTTATGCGCACCTCCGCCACCTCGAGAAAAGTAGTCGCTAGGTTCCTCCGCACTTATTCAGGACCATCAAAAACCTCGCATCGACTTCCGCACGTTCTCTCCGGCTAATTAATGTGCGACTCAACAAAAGTTTTATATTTTAAAAACTAAAATAGCTACTTTTTACAAAAAAATTTTATTTTATAATATTATTCATGAATATCTTGAATTGGATATCTTAAAAATCTCAAGATTTTTCAACTTCCTTCCTCAATTGTCTCACATTGTCTTCAAAGGACAAGAGTATAATTACCTTTTCCAAAAAGATTAGGTTTATGTGCTTCACAAAATTAAGTAAGCAGTTAAGCTGACGCTCTTGCCTCAAAATATCCCCACAATACTAAATATTCCGTCTACAACGCAGAATAGGGAGAGGTGTATTATATTTTTATGAACAGTTCAACAATTATGCTTATGTTGATGAAAGGGAAATGTCCTTGGTGAAGAGGCAGTGCGGTTTGTTGGTGTTTAGTTCACTTTCAGCGGTCCATTGCTTATTAATTAGTCCTCACCTAATCATTCTGCTCCTCTGAAATATTTTGCCACCTTGGTCGCACCCATAAGAGGTTATTTCTGTCCAGACTTTAGTGAGATCACATGAAAGCCTCGACTTGCCTGCAGATCACGATGCAATGCTACGTTAGTCGGGTTAGCTATTATTATAATATTATAATAATATTATATATTATATTATATATACTATAGATTTATATATTATTAATAATATATATATTATATATATATATAATTATGTTAATAATTATTATGTATTTAAAACCCAAAATATATATATATATATATCATATGTATATATATATATTAATATATATATATATATATATAACTATATATTATATTATATTATTATTATATATATATATTAATTTGGGTTTGATAAAACACCAATAATGCTCTATATTGTTCGTAGTTACTCGTATATGTAATAATATAATTTAATTAAGTTATAGATGAGGGTAATAGCATTCGTCTATAAAATCAATTTAAATGTCATTTATTATATATGGTACCTTTAAGGAGGTTGAGTTTATTTTTGGAAGTTTAATTATATTAAAACATGTTCTTAAACTAAAAGTATAATTATTATAACTTAAATAAAAATTATATCTTCCTTATATACCAATAAAATTCTTATAAGTAACTATTTTTTCCTTAATAAGTAAAACTATATTTCATTTTAAAAAGGTGCGGAACAAATTTGCGGAAACTTTTTTTGGATTCTCGCACGTGCAACTGTCCTACCGCTATTTTCTGAGACTCGCGCACCTTCCGCTATGTCGCACCTGATTCTTGGTAGTCGGTCGGAGCGGCACTGGACTAAACGAGCGGACGTGCCCACTCTAGATATATGTATATATATAATATACTATAGTATATATATATTTATATAACTATATATTATATATATTATTATATAATATTATAATATAGTGGTAATATTAATCACGGAGAGGAGCTGGTTCTAATTACCACTCGCCGCTTAAGCAGTGTGAGTTTTTAAAATTACTGGGGGGCCCCAGAATTTAAAACTCACTTCTTTTCCGAAAACACGTTTGGTGGCGTGGGTTTGGGAGGCCGGCCTTTTTAAAGTTTTCGATTTCCTGTGGTCCTCCCCGTGTTTTATCCCCTTGCATAGGGATAACGGGGCAGTCGTTAAAAGGTAGTTCATAATAATATATAATATAGTAATATATATATATATATATACTATATATATAATAATAATTATTATATTATTATATAAATATATATATATATATAAATTATATAATAATAAATATTTAACCTTAGTTGTTGATTTTAGGTTTACGAAAACTTTTCTTGAAAATTATTAAGGCTGGTATGGATGGAATGAAAAAAAAACAAAATTTTTTTATGTTGTACTTTGTGGGGTTCAATGTTGTAGTCAGCAGCACCCAATTTTAGCCCCCACTATTAAAATTTTAATAATATAAATACAATTAATTTTATCGGGACTAATTTTGGTTGGGAAAAAAGCAAACCGCGGTTTTTTTTTCTGACCTCTAAAGTCTCTGCGTTTTTCTGAGGCTTGTCGCTTCTGTATCTGTAAATCATTTTTTTCAGAATTTTTTTTTTTGAACCTATGTTTTTACCATTTTTTTGCATCAACTCCTACAATTCTTTTTGAAATACTTCACACTTGAAATATACATAGATGTTTCCATTACCTACAAAAATTTAATTTCTTTTGAAATTCTTGATTTTTTTGAAATTTGATGCTCAGCAATTGTTGAAATTCTAAAATCCTACTTTTTTTTTACTTCTTAAAATGAAAAATTGTGATAATTTTTTCCTGCTCATGCGATTAGGATGAAATTTTCAGAGTATATGTAGTCGGAAGAGATACACATTTTTTATTTAGATAATTTCATTGTATATGCAGTATTTTTTCTTGAAACAAATTTAAAAAAAAAATTTTTTTTTAGAAGATTTAAAATTCTTTCATTGAGTATACCAAAAAAAAAAATTATGTTAGGGTTGCAAGAACTTAATGACTCACCCGACTATTAACCAGCTAAAAATTGATGTTTGAACTTGAATGAGTAGGAAATATATCTATTTTACTTTTTCCAAAAAAATTTTTTTGAAAAAGTGAAAATTTTCCTGACAGCAACCTCTCCCGTACCCCCCCCCCCTCATGCTTCAATTTTTACGGCATAATTAATGGCTATCATGATTGCCGTTTCTCGATTCTATTCCTTAACTAAGACCACTCTTCATGATCAATTTATTCAGCTATTGCTCAGCGCCCTACAAGCGGCTTGAAACCCCTATTCTTAAAACCACAATGGTATCCGCTGTACAACGATTTCTTCGGCTGCTCCAACAGCTCTTCCCTGTAAGAAACAAATCATTTTATGTTGGACGTCCCATCTCATGTAGGGGTACTGGCAATGAAATCGCTGATAGAGGCCAAAATTTCCGCCTCTTCTTTTCGGAAGCTGTTCCAGGTACCTCCCTCAATTGATTACTATCCTGTCTCCGACTAGGGCTTTCGCATCTTGTTGGCAAGAGTGCTGGACGGAATGATAAGCGGGAGAAGCGGAACACTTAGAAATATAAAAGTCCGCAGCACGGAACGTGGAGTCGCGTTCCTCTCCCTCTTACGGAACAAGTGCATTACACAAGGCTGATACTTGCACGCCTCCGTTTTGGCCACACCAATATCACTCAAAGTCACTGTAGTAACCGGGACCCTCCTCCATGTGCAAAATTTTGCCGCCGCCACTACCTCTCAATCTGTCGGCCATATTCTTCATTGATTCGCCCAAGCTGGACCCTATTCGGCCGTCTTCATTTTCTTACTTTATGGTCCATAAACCTAAAATATTTTAATAATTATCTCGTATCTTAATTAAAATCTTCCCATTTAGCAGTGAACTCAATTTTTCTTGTGTATCTCCAAGAAGTGAATATTTCTTTAAACATGATGATTTGTAATTGTAAATTAATCAAGGACTACTATTTATATAATGTTAAGGACTAATAATTTTCTCATTTTCATCACCTAATTTATGCTCCATATTTTGCTCTGGCAAATGAAGTTTGTCGTGCGACATGTCTCGGAAAGAAAAATAGTTAGAAGAATATGCACCACAAGTCGAAAGAAAAGCCCAGCCCTTACCGCTCCTCATATACCTATTAGTTGAGACATCGCGGCAGATCAGAAAATCCACCCTACGAGTTCACGCCGGGACAGCGAGCGGACCTTCACTATGGCAGTATCGTCAAGCTGTAGGTTCATCCCCTGGCCCAGTGAGGCCACAACCATGCTCCCTATAAAAACCCCCGTGCCTTCATTCCTGTTAATGTTCCTTTATTCTCGGCCATCGCCAACTTCGCATTTCTCTCCGCCAGACATTCCTTTACTGACTCAATCCACTTTTTCTTTCGGCTTCCCAGCCGATCGATTCCCAACACACTCACCAACATAATGCCGCCTTAACCAACCCGACTGTCATTTATATCCTTTCCACGTGAACCAAAGTCATTCCTTTCCAACGTTTACTTTCCATTTATTCTTCCTATTCTACCCCTTTTCTCACACCAACATAACTCTCTTAATCGTTCATTCCCTTCATTTTATCAATTCTTCTCACACCTAACACGACCCTAGATTGTCCATTTCAACACATTGAACTTTAGATCTATACTCTTATTCCCAGACACATATTGCAGTCTCATCTACTGTATACATTGAACAGGTAACACATACCCTCATGTAAACCCTAGCACACTCGAAGACTAGGTCCCTTTACATAGAACCAAAGCATTTAATTGCACAGCCACCTTCCTGCGATTTACAACTTTCCATACTACACTCTGCATCATCCGCTCTCCTTTCATCCAACATATATTCCTAAATATTTAAACTCCAGACACTTGTTCCAGCTGCTCACCATCTAACATAACACTGTCCTCACCCACAAACATAACCTATTACTCTTATCTACATTTTTACTTTCAAACCAATCCTTTTACACACCCTAGCCAAATCTTCTTACAATCCTTCTAAAACTCTCTTTCAGATTCCACCACACAAAAACCCATATCATCACATAAATAGGTAGGGCACCTCCACTCACCTCCAATTCTCCATCATTCTAACACTATTTCCTGTCACCCTCATCTCTAATTCTTTCATACCCCCATCCATATACAAATGAATAACCAAGGGGACATAACACATCCCTGCCTCACTCGCTAATTAAATATTAACCACATCACTTTTGACGACCATTCTATTCTTACAACACGCTTCACTATCGTCATACATACTTTTGGATTCCATTCAGAAGACTTACCAGCCATCATCATATATTACTAACACCTGCCATAGAGCTTCCTATTAATCCTATCCATACGCCTGTTGCAAATCATGAAAACTAAATACAATTTACTCCATCTTCCTCATTTTTGCTCAATCATTTGTCTTCAATGTAAAAGATTTGATCCACACAATCCTCTACCACTTCTAAACGCACCTTGTTCTTCCCAATCAGCCTTTCAGTCACTCGACGCACTCTTCGACCAAAATACCAACTTATATCTTTCCTACAACACTCAATAAATGAATTCCCCTATAATTTCTACAGTCCTGTATCTCCTTACTACTATTACTCATTATTATTATTTATATTTACTAATTCTTCAATCCTCGGAACTATACCCTCCAACCGTTTGTTTGTTAAACAACTTCCAAGTCCAATCAATCACCATCTGCCTCCGTTCTTGATCATTTCACCAGTAATTTCATAATATAATAATTCATAATATAATTTTATTTAGTTTTATTTATTTTGACCTGAATATTCATTTCACCTCACCTTCAAATTTTCGCTTGAATTCAAATATGTATATGCCAAGACCCACCCATGATGTTGATCTTTCAACTCCGGCGTGGGCCGCTTCTCTGTGAGCCGTGTTGGGTCTACATTGACTTTATTATATATATATACTATTATATATATATTATATATATATATATATATATATATATATATATATATATAATATATATATATATATATATATAATTATTTATATATTATATTATATATATATATATATATATAATTATATATATATATATATATTATTTTATACTATATATATATATATATATATATTATATATATATATATATATTATATATTATATCATTATTACTATATATATATATGTGAAGGCAGAATTTCTCTTGCCCTCACAATAATTATGTACACCTCTTCATAGTTGCTCTGTATATTCAAATTTTACTATAATTTTATTATATATTGAAATTTAACAACCTTTGTTATGGCTACTATTTTTGTGACGAGTGAGTCCACTTGCAATGCATGCCCGCGAAATGTCTTGGCATTTCGAGGAAGGAATGGCAGTTAGCGCTTCAAGATACTAGAAGAGAAGTCGCATTTTAAGCTCCGGCTTGTTAAAAGAACCGGAAAATTGTGTTTGATTGTAGGGACTTGTTATATTTAACTTTCCACCAATTTTATAATATGATTGTTGAATTAGCCATATTGTGTTTTATACAACAAATTAGATTGCATTTTAAATTGTTCTTACATTGATGCCATTACCTTCTATGTGAATTAATTATTATATAACGAGCCCTTTAATAAAAGATAATTACTCCTTTGGACCTACTGTAAAGCTTATCTAATATTTTTTTGGATAGAATGGTAACTCCAGGTGACCATTGAACACCACATACCTAATGTGTGAAGAGTGTCAAATAGTGAATTAATTCAAACAGTGCCTAATTAAAACAGTGAAGTGAAAAAAAGTGCACATTCAAAAACAACCAATAACAAAATATGAAAAAAACAACCAAAAAAAAAAAAAAATAAACAAAACAGTTCAAATTCCCGGAAAGCAGTGAAATAAAGAAACCCTTTCCCAATAGGCTTAAAAAACACTTCTTCTCTAAACAAAAAAAAAAAAAAAAATGAAACGTTAAGAATGCGAGTTTAAAGAAAGTCGCTCAGAGTCAAACGAAGAGAAGAAGCAACGAGTATTGTACTCGCGGGACTCAATCGTCAAGACACCCATCCACTCCCAGAAGTAGCCCCTCCTATCGAGGGGGTAATGAAGAAGATGAACGCGATCACAATTACGAAACAGACTTCGAAAAACCGAGGTATTTTCCCTAGGAAGCAGCATGAAGCCAAAACCTGCGTTTGAAGAGTCGTTCTTTCCCCACCTCTCTTAGGGAGAAAAGGAAGAAAGAAGAACCTCCCGCTCAATGCCATTCCCACCCTTCAACGAGTTCAATGCCTTAGAGTGGATTCGGCAGACAACAATGATCTTTACCTTAATGAAATATCGATCAAGGGATGAGGGTAAGACTTTGCATCAAATTTCCAAAGTGCAGCTCACTCTTATTTAGAGGGTCCTCGGACGATGTTATAACACTGATAAGATAGCGCGTTTGGAAAGAGCAGGAGGTAATAAGAAAAAAAATTTTATGCACCATCGTAAGAACTCAATAGAAAAGAAGTCTTTTCAATCAGGCATAGGCGCTGTGAATGGTGATCGACTCGATATAATTATGATATACTCCACTCGCTCCACGCTCTCGCCATCAAAATAGTGCTCGTCGCGATATATATTTCCGCTCACTCTCTATCTGTACCTAAGCTTTTCTGGTCTTGGATAACAGACCAAAAACGATGCAAAATTTATTAGAGAACTCTTTCTCTTTCGATTGCCTAAGCAATTGCAGATCTCCCTCATGACGACAGAGAAGAACCATAATTTGAGGAATTAATTGAAATTTTGCCGACGGACATCTTTAACCAAATTTTTCTCCCCAAAACGGTGTCGCCAATCCCCCGCCGGGGGTGAGAACGAATGGCAATCTTGAACGCCATCACAGACCTATGCAGAAAAGAAAAAGTCACCAAGTCACCTCAACGAGGCGGAGACTTCCAGCCGCAGGAGGGACAGCGAAGGAGGCAAGCCTGGCGAATCACGTCGGCCAAGTGGCGTGGATTACGTTCAATAGCAAGTTTGGGCAGACGCGAGAGAGAGGGAAAGATAAAACAAAGAATAAGCTCGACGATAATCTCTCATGAGAAGTCGGCCGGAGATGAAGTCACTAGCCAAAAAGAGCGTATCAAGATGCTCAAGCCGAAGACATTTTGTGTCAGAATGCGAAGAAAGAAATCCCCCCACCCCCATATTGATGATCAGAAAATTCAAGAGGAAGAAATTCCAACCGATCAACTTATAACAACGTTTGCCAGCTGGGCCTAGTCAGGAAGGCTTTGTAGGTTCCATAGGAAATTTTTGCACAACATTCATTTCGATATAATGTTGTGTGAGGGCTTGATACTTGTCCAAATGTTACACCTTGATATGGCAACCCCGGCAACTCCTCTCCTACACTACCCCCACACAGGAAGTCAACATTTCAAAAAAATAATGGAAAGAGCTGAGTTCCGTTTGAAGGCGACTCCCGGGGGCCCAGTATGGGGATGATATTGGGTGGACGACACTGCTTTTGTTTGAGGGAACGACGGCTTTGTGAGTAGAGATCTTTGGGTGATTGTTTACCCCTGTAACTTTTGTAGTATGATAATCAATTTGGGCGGGGGGGATAGTTATTATTTTAACGTATAGTTAGAGACTCAATATATAACTTTTATAACCGATATCATAAATAACAGTTTAGTAGAATTATAGTGTAATTCTATAAAATTAGAAATTACAGTAACCATATATTGACCGATTTTTTTTATAATAATAATCTGCTCTTAACCAGCTCCATCCGGTTCGTCACTCCCGATGTCTTCAGCATTCTATCTACCACGGTAACGTAGACATGGCAGCAAGATCTGGATTACCTAATGTCTTGGATTAGATTCGGTCTACACGAAATATTCTCTTATGTTAACGATATTATTTGATATAATTATAATAATATGTACACGCGGTCGGTTTATAATTTCGTATAATAAGTAGTATGAGCCTTACATGCTAATCTTATGTGAATAATGTAATAGCAGGAACTTGAGTAATAATTGTCTTCTTATTATCTGGGTATGTACTATATGTGCGGACGAACTGAGGTGACACTCGGAAATGATTTACTCACGCTGGTCAACCGCAGCATAACATCGTTAGAGATAAAATCGTATCCCCTCTAACTACCAGCTGTAAAGGGGCACCCGTTTATGATCAGACGAGTTAGATCTTTCAAGCCCTCACTCTAGTCACAATCACCTGCACGGGCTACCCTTCCAAGACGTGTATGGTGGATGCAGGGTGCAGCCACGTGCTGCGATTCCTAGTGATTTCACCACCCTCCCCCCAAGAATGCTTGTCATGAGTCAGTAGAGATAGAGTCATTCTATCAACTTTCAAATTGTAACCAACGCCCAGATTGAGGTTTAATAACAATAATCGCCAAAATAATAATAATAATTGATTGGTAGTAGAATAGGAATGATAGTCGTTTATAGTACTAGTTGATGGGCATAACGGTTTGTTAATTCTTATAATTGTATTTGAAGTAATAACGCTTGTTGTTGACTTTTGAAAACACATAGCTCTGTTGAATGAGCTCGCCTTTGCTCCCCGACGGAGTGGCGCTAACCCTATCCCCCTAACCCCAGTCAGTCACTGGGAAAGGAAGGCTGGATGGGAAATGGAGGCGATTTCTGGACTTGTGAATTCACTATTGATGTAAAAATAATGATTAAAAATAAATCTCTGTCATCAATTACCAATAAGGGCGAACAATTTCCGCTTAATGAATAAGGATCAAATCACTTTCCTAAGATTTCAAGGACGTTCTTGACCGTCTTGAATTGCAACAATAATAATCATTAATTTTCAGAAATACGATTTTTCTCGTGATCATAAATTACCAATACAAACAATTGAATCTAAAGCTAACTATCGTTTGCAGCTGTATGGAGAATTAATTTATAATATGAATTATATACATTTCGGATAAAAGTAGCAATGAATTCTTTTGCTAGACCTGTTGGGAGTTGCCTCAACTTATGACGTGCGTCGAATTAGATAGAAGGACAAAGTAAAAAAGAAGGCATGGGGCGGAGTTTTTTCCCCTTGAGGAACCGGACGGGAAAAACGAGGAGAGGAGAGGAAGAGAATATCCAAGCGAAAAGATAGACCAAAAAAGAGGTAGTTATGGTGCGAAATCTAAGCCTCAGGTAGGGCGAAGAGGGGGATATGGACTACCAAAATAGATGAAGTAGTGGAGATGTCACGAGCCATACTGGAAGGTTTATCAGTTGCTTCTATAAACTTAATTTTTTCTTAATATACAATCCTAATTACGTTTTACTTCTTCCAATATACCGATGGGCCAGTGGATGGAGGTCAGGCGTATGGGTGACGTAGCGTATGTATTCAACATATAATGATTGAGGGCATGCTTGGCGGGGAGGAGGGGACGAGGGCGCTCTCGGGACAAGGCCGTGGGGGGCGACTGTGAGGAGACGAAGGGGTCGGAGGGAGGCGGGGGGGGGGGGGAACGAAAGTGGGCGGAGGGAAAGAAAGAGGAGGAATTGATAAGAATATAGAGGAGTTGTTCTTTTTTTGTTTGTTTTTTATTTTTTTTTTTTTTGGCCTTTTTTGTCTTTTGTAAGCTTTTTTTTTATTTTTTTTTATTTTTTCTTTTTTTTTTTATATTTTTTTATTTTTTTATTATATTTATTATTATATTAGTTGTAGTTTCCAGAGTTTTAGAGAAGTTAAAATTTAGAGTGTAACTAATTATCTAAAGGTGTGAATTAAAAAAAAAACAACGCCGACGACGCCTATATTCCCTATAGCCCGACAGACGATTGTCAGCCATAGAATTTATTTTTGTAACACTTAAAAATTAACGGGCCTAAAACAATTCTTTAAAGCGTTACCCTCCTACGTTCGCTCGGGGCACGAAAAATAACTTACTCTTACTTTTCGCAGATGGTGCAAATAAATTTTTTTGTTCCTTTAGCGAGTTTTTTTCGAGAGGAAACCAAAAAAAAATAATTAATTAGGGAATCTAAGTCTGTAAAGAATTTGCTAAATATCAGTAATTCACTATTGATATTTTTTTTCTATCGTTCGTGACCCATCCTTTTCTTAAAGTCTTAATTATTTTTTACTTTAGTACCCCCTAATAAAACTATTATTTATCGTTGAAAAGAGTTGAATTTAAGGGAGGACTAAACTATAAAAATAATAAATATAAATATAGTACACTTTAAAATTTAACGTCAAAAGGAACAAATCGTGACAGAGGTACACTCGACGGTTCACTGCGGGGCCCGAAAATAACGTTACTTGTATACTTCTACGGGAGATGGTGCCCAAAATAACACTTGATTATTTTTTGAGCTTTCCCTCAAAAAACAATCGTTAAGGACGAAAATTTTATTTTTGCACCACTCGACAAGCAAAAAGAGTAAGAGTTATTCTTCACTTCCCGACTACGAGCGTAAAGGTGGGGGGGCCTTTAAATTAGTTTTTAAGTAATAGATTTTTAAAGTAGCTAACACAAAACCTGACTTTAATAACGTGATGCATGGTTGGAAAAGTAGAGCTGGACTCTGCTGCTTTTGCTGTTCAAAGCTGCTATCGCAGTTTCTCCTAACCGACATCTGTTATGCCTTTCGAATTATAATAGGAAGGGTTGGAATGACCTATCGCCTCCTTGAGGTATCCCTTCGGGCGATGTCACCGCTAACTTTTAGTAGTTAGTAGCAGCAGTTTTCTTCCGTTAGTAAGAGTCGGTGTGCGACCACTTTCGGTCGTAGTTGCTACTAAATATTGCACTATTGCTATAGAGCAGTAGTTTACGGAAGTGTGCGTTAGTGTTGTTAGTCATGTGTATTATGCTGACTCTAAGTCTGTGACATGCAGGGTATATATGTTTGTTCACGGATTAATGGGCCAGCACGTCTAGTCATTTCTCTCTTTATATTTTTATATTTAATGTACCATTTAACTATACCAAGAGTGTAACTATATTGACCCTATATAATAAATATAAAGATAATCTAAGGGGAGGCCAATCAAGTATAATTAGTTCTATATTATCAAACCATAAAACAGATTCAGTTTAATATTCCGAATACGGAACAATGCCTGCTTTGTGTGAGTGTCTACGTGTCTAGACGCAAAGTCCAGCACTGAACGGCTACGCTATCGCACGACTTAAATCAGGCATTTTTCGACATGGTGATAAAGGGAATGCTTTAAAATTCTTTAATCTTCATTATCTATATCTATCTATACTATTAAACCATAAATACATTGAGGCTTCAGTTGAATACTTTTTCCGAATATTGTTCGTTAATAAAATTTACTAATTACTTCCTCTGTCACGCAGCTGTTACTACTTAAAAATATATACCTCAGCTATTGCTAGATATAATTATGAAACATAAAACAGATTCAGTTGAATAAATTTTTTATAATTATTAAGTAATATATAATATATATATATAGAAGGTATACCATAAGTCTTTTTTCTTAAATACCCTATATTCAATATTAAGCATATAACGTAATGATATACAACATCTTGTAGCTGATGTGGAAGAAGAGAAACCCTCATACGAAGGTAAATAACATCTGTAGGTATACGCTTCTATTAGTACCTCACCTAAAATACTACTCATATGTTCCATATATTATGCAGCTGTAGAAATAGTTTCTAAAAAAACACTTGAAATGGTTAAACATTGTACATATTATTTACAGTTATAGTAGTTTTGGAACAAACTTTATTGTCCATAATCCACTGAAGTTATAAGTAAGTATAAGGTACTATTAAAATCTGGCCAATAGTCATTGAGTCATTGAGTGACTTCTACATCAACTATCTCTTTATGTTTAATTCATAATAATATTAATTACTATATATATATATATATATTATATATAATATATATATGAGGTATATCATATATATATATATATATATATATATATATAATAGTAACGATCCATGTTAATAATGGTAGTATTAGGATATATATATTAGCATATATAGAGGAGTATATAGTGAGTTCGGAAATATAGTTAATCTTTCGAATGATAGTATTATCAAAGAATAATAAACCAACCAACCAACCAACTACAATTTTTTGATCTGAGGGTGGTGCGTGATAGTGCATTTGTTAGGTAACGGTTAGTATTATAGTTTAAAAAGATGTTTCCAGGTTATATAGATCTCCATCACACGAGTGCGCTTTAATCAAAGCTATGAGATTTTGCGTATTATGATATGATAGGGGTGATTTCAAACCAGGCACTGTCAAAATGTATCTTTGATGGAGACATGATAGGGTATGCTGATAAAAAACATGTTGCGGGCAATGAAACTTAACTCTCCATCAACACCATTCTGAATCATTGTTCTCTCGGAGTAGTTCCGATATTAGGAACTCGATCTGTGCAATCTTTTTTAGATCTCCACACAATATTATTTAAAGAGAAGATAGTAAAAATATATTTTTGTATTTAGGTCGTTTCGTGTGAAGTTTGCTTAATGCGAGGCGGGACCAAAATATAGCTACCTCAATGTAAAAGATTAATATCAAGACGTCCATGTTTCAATGTTAATTTATATCTTACATAGCTGAACATCTGTCCCCAAAAAAATACGATCTGCTCAACGATCCTTCTCATTTTAGAAGAATAAACGCATTCAGTCTTATCGGGGGTGATGAAGAAGAAAGAAATGTGATATACAAGGAGAGGAGAAGATACAGGTGTGATCAGGAAGAAAAATATAGTCCATTTTCATTTCGAGATGTGAAGATATTTGAAGAAAGAGCGAGAGCTAAAATACCCGAGGTGAGTAGAAAAGGAAAATGTTTTTTAAATCTTCACCCCACCCCTCATCGATCACCTTTTAAGCAACTGATGAAAGGTTCATTTTTATTGTTGTAATAAATCACATAAAATAACGCGCCTTCTATATTTTTCTCCAAGCGATTGAAAAATAATTTAAACCATAACGTCTTTTTTCTTTCCTTAGCCGTTTTCGTTTCGAAGATTCATGGAGGAAGATAAAAAGAGAAAGAAATCAGAAGCTAGCAGAAGGAAAAGGTTTTTAAAATCTTCTCTTCAGACTCCAACCAAAGCCGATGAAATCGATATTTATTACCACGTTTAATTTAAAATGACTAAAGTTTAAATTATTTTCAGCTTGTTTTTTTTCTTTTTGTTAAAAGTTGTATTTTTATATTCGTTTTTTTGACATTTTATTTGTTTAAATAAAAGAGTTTTTTTTTCTTATAATTTATTAACAATCCTTAGAAAATAATAATAATAATAATAATAGTAATAATAACTAGCAACGTCGCTAACTCTCTACCCTAACGCAAGCGTTAGGGCTTGCCCATAATAATAAAAATAATCAAAATAATAAGTATCGATGCTACGCATCTCTTGATCCTGACGGACCAAGCTCGTTCTCCGAGCTCGGGCAAGCCCACGCATCTGCGTTTAGATCATTTGCGCAAAGTGGATACGAAAACGGCTCGCGTTTTTAGCATGTTTAAAACTAATAGTATATATAAGATAGAAAGGATAAGAAAAACAGCATTTTTTGAAAAAAATACATAAAAAATATACCCTAAAATACTAAAATTCACAACCAACCCACGATTATAAATAACGCTAAAAAATTAAATTTACAATGATAATACAACACTACGAATTTAACGCTCACGCATACACACGCACGCAAAGGACAAATTGGGCTAATAAATTATTTAAAAATAATGAAATGTGCGGATAAAATTATTTTACGAATTAAAGATGGCGTCTTTACATATGTCGCAGCATAAATCGAGACGAAACACCTGGCACGTTTTGAAAATGCATTTCATTAGTTTTTTGTGGTAGCCTTTATCGGACAATGTCAAGGGAATGTTCTTTCTTAGAACCATTAGGGGATACACTTCGATATCGTCGTCATCGTCGTCGTCGTATTCCCGGTCGCTGCCTTTTTCATTTTCCTCTTCACCGCTCAGCGGCGGTGGTGGTCGGTATTTAGAGAAACGCTCATAGATGGAAAAGGTGTTATCGTTCTGAATAACCTGCATCATTTTTTCGTACAAAATTATAGGCATGGTGATTTTGTGAGACGTTTGAAGAAAATTGTAAACGCTATCCGAGATGACCTCGCTTTCCGCATCCTCTCTCAACTCCCTTAGCACGCTCCTTGCGTCCGAATCGTAATAGGAGACGTAATCCAAAATCATGTGAATATGGTGGCAAATTAGCTGGAGATTGTAGACGTGCTTAGTTTGCAATTCAAAAAGCGTCTCATTTATTAATTCTGTCGCGCTCAGTCTTCGAATATTCCCGTTACGTTTCAAATCTAAAACTTCGATATCGAATGGTAAGGCGTAAGCTTCGTGGAAAAACTTGTCGCCGAATCCTTGGACCCGAATTTTATTTACGATCATTTTATCGATTATGCTATATTCTTTATTTTGGGGTCTGCCGAATTTGTTCTTGTAGAAAGGGAAAAAAAGGGGCGTGCTCATTATCTTTTGCACATCCTCGTCGAACGTGTTGAAATTTTGTTCGATGCTCGTCCGAATGGATTTCATTTCTTTGGCCTGCTTAAATAAGGGTAGTTGTTTTTCGAATCTTCTCAACATCAGTAAGGAATACAGCGAGTAAAAGCTGTTGAGCGACTTGCAAATGTTATTATTTTCCAACTGCAAACTCGGGAAAGCTTTATTCTCGCTGACGAATTGCGCGATCTTCGAAAAGAAGAAGCCGTAAGATTCTTCATTCGTACTACTTCCTTCATCCGTGTTTGAGAGCAGGGGCGACAACTTCTTTTTCAAATGTGCGGCCAACTCGTTCAACGAAAGGTTTTTTAATTTCTCTACCGCCTCCTGCCTCTTCGTCGCGTTGAGGCGATGTAAGAAATCGCCGAGGTCAGAAACGAATTCTAAAAACTTATCCGTTTTAACGCCGCTTTCATTGACGGTATTTAGTGAAAAGACCAAGTGCCTCTTTTGCATGGCGTCGTCGACCGGATAGTCCACGTCGAACGAATTAGCTAGCAAGAATATCTGGCAACTGACGCATATCGCGTAAGCGATTTCGAAGATGTTTCGGAACTGCATTTCTTGATTCGGCGTCGTAATCGTCTTCAAAAGATCGGGTTTGATCATATGTCTCTTTTGTAATACGTCGGACTTCCAGACCATATTTATGTCGCCGAACCAAGTTTCCGATTTTTTTTTGGAAGATCTTCCTGCCTCGTCTTTGGAGACATTTTTATAAACTAAAGCTCCCGAATCATTCCCGCCACGCGATTCGGACGATAGGATCGCCGGACAACTATTAGCTTTTATTATAATCGGTGGGTTAATTTCGCTCTCTTCGACGAGGTGATCGTGAGTACATTTCACTTTCTTCCTATTTCGTCTACCGGCCTCTGCGAAACTCTCGTCGTAGTCGTCGTAGTCGCCGTTGTCTAAATCGCTGTAATCTCGAGCGGTAACCTCTTTTTCACCGTCGACGACGCTTACTTCTTTTCTCTCTCTAGATCGCTTTTTTAATTCCTCCGTGACTCTTTCTTTTTCCGCAGCTTTTTTTTCGCCACTATCGACAACTTTCTTCGACCCTTCTGCTGCTGATGACGTTTCTTTAATCCTTTTGCGTTCACTGGATGCGCCGGCGGTTTTCCCATCGGATTCGGATTCGAATGAATCGCGGTGACGTCTTTTAATACTGGAAGAAACTTTATAATCTATTTTGGTCGCCCAACAAGCTTTATCGCTCGAAAAATTGCTTATCCTGACCAAACCTTTCGACGCGCCATCTACATTTTCCTCTATAATCTCGTAATGATTCGGGTACGTGTTTTCAACTCGATTGGCGTCATTAGCGAAAAATTCGTCACGCTCTTGAGCTTTCGTCAGTTGGCCGATGACGAAATCTAAAATTCTTCCATCTTTTACCGATTCTTGGTGAAATTTTAGCCATTTCGATTCTTGCGCTGAGGAGGAGGCGGAGGAGGGTCCATGGTCTTCGAGGTCGTCTTCGGATTCGGTTTCGTCGGTGTCCGTGATTTCCCCGCGACTCACCGATACGGGAAAAGGGACAGCGTTGTTGGCGGGGGAGGGGGCGGCGGCGGCGGCGGCGGTTTTTTGATAATCGTCTATTTTTATTATTCCCAAATAAGTTTTTTTATCTATATAATTCACTAATTTCTCTTGATTCAAATAAAGAGTATTGTTGGAAAACGTGATAGTATCTCTTATATTCGGAGATATCTGATTCCACTTGCTAGCAATTTTACCTCTCTTCTTTCTGATTATCGGCGAAAAAATTTCTTTATGCCAACTATCGAGAACTGAATCGGTTTTGCGTACGATGGAAGATTGAGTGATATGATGATATTTTATAAAACTGTTTGGTGAGACGTTAAAAATTACCGGAGATCCGTTGTTCCACGTAAAACTCGTCGAAGAACAAAAAAGTTTGGACGAGAACTCGAAATGTTTATCGTGGTCGAAGAACGTCATATTTTTTCTTTTCCTCATATTCTTCCTCAATCTTTGGTGCAATCGCAAACGACGAGCGACCCGCGTAGTCGCCGCAGCAGCTGCTGCGACGCCCCATTTCTGCCGCCTCTGCTCTTGATTCATGCCGAAATTTTCGATGAGGCGGTTGGTGCAGCTTTTTATCAGCGGGCGCTTCTCCTCCTTTTTTGTCGAAGCTTCGTCGACTATAGCCCCGAAGGTTTTTCCCAAAAAACTCAAGTTGGGCATCGCCGACGAACTCGAACCCGCTTTAGTATCGAAAGCGGACAAAGAGCAATTAGCGAAAGACAATTTTCCGAATAAGGCTTTCTTCACGATCGTCATGAAATTCGACTTCCCCTCGTTACCTTTCACTCCGACCAGTAACGTTATCGTTTTTTCCAGCATGTTGTACGAAGCTTGATTAATAGTATAAATCAGATGATGCATGAATTCGTTATCCATAGTACTAAGAAGGTTTACGTAGCCGACGAAGACCATAAGGTGCTTAAGCGCGTAAATGTACATTTTGTTTTTTTCGATTAACTTATACAGCCTGTAAACGGGAGACGATTCGTCGACCGCTTTTTCATCTCCCACGGCCGCCATCGCCATTTCTTTAACGGTGTAAAATACGGTATCTATCAAGTCTTTTTCGCTCATGTTCTCCTTCGGTATTTTACCGTTTGCGTAAAGGAAAACGAAAACGTTCAAGCCTTGAAATACCGAATTCGCGTTCAGAAGATTGTGAACGATTAAGATGATTTCGTCAAAATTCAAAGAAATATCGTGAATGAGCGCCAATTTCTCGATCGATATTTCGTTCGATATCACCTTGGAAGTTCTCGCGAAAAGTTCGTTTTCGCACCCGCAAATCAAATAAGTCCCGTCGGCTTCCAATACGTTCGGTCGGTAAGATATTAAAGTCGGGCCGCCGTCAGGGCCACCGGTGAAATTTTTGTTTTTCGTAACGAACAGTTTCTTCGCCGGTCCGGCGAACGGTTGGCTATGATGTCGGTTAAACACGTTCGCCAACTCTCTGGAAAAGGTATACCTCGACAACTCCTTGTATCTTTTTACACCGATGTTGAACTCGTATTTGGTATTTTCTTTGCGATGCTCTTCTCCCCCCAATAGAAAATATTTCGATATTTTGCGCGACAAAAAATGTTCCTTGTGCGCGTGAAAACGATATCGCAACAATATCTGATTTTCGGTAGATAACTTTTCTTTCGAAAATCTCGGGTCGTCTCCGACTTCATCGCCGTCGTCGGGTTTTCCGTTGTCGACGGCGGGGTGTGTATCGCCGCCGCCGGATATTTCTTCTTGTTGTTGTTCTTCTTCTTTTTCTTCTCCTTCTCCTTCATCTTCTTCGTCGTCGCTTTCCAAACCCAGATTTTTATTCGCGTAGAAATCTTTAGGTTTCTTCAAATCTAGTTTCGCGCTCAAAAGATTTCGCATTTTAACGGCGTTAATAATGCCTTCCATGATTCTATTTTTATCTATAGGCTTGATGAGGATACTTAAACGATGAAAATTGATTTTTTGCGTGTAGTAAAACTGGTCTTCTATGTACTTCGAGTCTATTTGTATCGCGCCGAATTGCGGAGGGTTCTTATTTGATTCCGGATCATGTACGATTTCGCACCTTATTCGTTTAATTGTATCAGCCGACGCGAGATGTGGACGATAACTCGGATCTCCCTTTAAAACGTTATGAGAATTTCGCACCACCAACACGCCCTGGTGACTCCCTTTCTCGAACGATTTTCCTCCGACTTTGCCTTTATCGCTTCTGTATAAATAGATCGTGGGCGAGTTCATATTAAAACTATAACTCAAATGTTTGAAATTATCGCACATTGTGCTATATACTCGGAGCGTGCGGTATCTTTCCTTGATATCGCTCGGCGAGTTGATATTTTTGACGTTGAGGTTGTTTAGTTCTCGAATCCTGGAACTTTCGAGGAGCGACGGTTTGACCGGAGGGTAGCAAACGTATTTTTTATTTTCGCTTAAGAATGTCTTAGCGTTTACGTTTCTCGTTTCGCGCAAAGTTCCGAAACTCACGCGCCTATTTAAACTTCTAATCATGAGAGAAAGAAATTTCTGGTTGAGAAGATCTATAACGTATCTTAGATCGACGTACGTAATCGCTTTAAAATATTCAACGATCTCGATCGGACTCAAAGTGGAAAGGTAAAATGACGGGACGTAAAAGACGCTTCGTTCTCCGTCGTTGTCGAACACCTTTTCAATGCCCGATTTTTTATTCCCCGCTTTGTCGATAATCGTTCGCCTTCCGTACATATTTACGAACTTCTCCGAGAGTAGGCCGCTTCCGAAATCTTCATCCACTTTGGAACTCGACGACGACGCCCCTCCCGAGCCGCTCGATTTAGACGTTAAAACGGGTTGATTACACGCGTCCCCGCTGCTTTTAGCGATAGAATCCTGTTCTACCCGATATTTCTCCTTATCGCTAATAATTTCGGGGTACTTTCTAACTTTCGACGACGACTGGCGGCCAGATATAATTCGCGTTATTTTTCCATCGTCGTCGTTCTCCTCCTCGTTTACGACGCTGTTCAAGATATCAAATTTAACCTCCGCGTTCGCTGCTCGGTGAAAGTTCGTATCAGCGTCAATTTTCGCTTTGAAAAATTGGTCCAATATATATTTATCGACGATCGTCATTTCGTTCGACGACGGCGGAAACGCGAACTCATAAATCCAATCGTTTTCCTTTTTATCAATAAACGAATCGCTCCTTTTGTTCAGTATCTTAAATATAGAAGAAGAAGAATCGCTGCCGAAAGTGACGAAGGGCTTGGAAGAGGACGACGCTTTTTCAGTCGGCTCCAGCTGACGAAGAATGAATTCTTCTACTTTTTCAATGAAATCATTCCACATGATAATTTCCATTTTCTCTTTCTTATCTGGGGGTATTTCCATTTTCCATAATTTGGGAGGAGGCACGTAATACTCATCATTGGCGTTATTAAATAAAATTTATTATTATTATTATTATTATTTTATTATTATTTATTATTATTATTAATTATTTTATTATTTATTATTTATTATTATTGATATTATTATTATTATTATTATTATTATTATTATTATGTATTATTATTATTATTATTTATTATTATTATTATTATTTATTATTATTATTATATTATAATTATTATTATTATTATTATTATTATTATTAATAATAATAATATTATCATTATTATTATTATCATTATTATTATTATTAATAATAATATTATTATTATCATTATTATCATTATTATTATTATTATTATTAATAATATTATTATTATCATTATTATCATTATTATTATTATTATTATCCCAAGTGGATTTCTGCCTATTAGTTTCATAATAATCGAATCGTTTCTTCATTTCCTTATTGTGATCTTCGATCGACTTTTTCAGACAGCTCAAAACTTTCTCGGAATCGAAATTCGGAATTATTTTTAATACGCTTCCCATTGTTTTAATCGTGTTAATAACTCTTTCGTTGACCGAATACTCGGCGTCATCATTATTCCATAAATTCTCGACATCAGTCGCGGTATCGTCGTCGTCGTCGTCGTCGTAGTTCACCCCCAAGTTAGGGGTGTGTTCGTCCATTATGATCGATACCATATGCGAATAACAGTTTTGGGCGTCGTATTGGTGACAATACTCCGTGCACAGTTTAATGAATAAAAGGTGAATGAATTTCCGTTTCGCGATCTGTGCTCCGAATATCATCGAACTGTAATCCGTTACGAATTTAATCCACCCCTCGTTAATTTCGGGCCGACAAAAGCTATCTACGTCCAACGATCTTTTGAATTCGACGGCTCTCTCTTTCGAAAAATATACGAATCCAAAAACTTTAGCCTTCAAAACGTTAACGAGAGCTTCTAAATCGTTAGTTTCCCTTTCCGTTGATAATACTCTCAAGTCCGAGAAATCGATTACGGTGTTCCAGACATGGAGGAGAGAATTAAAATTTCTTTCCAAAATTTTCTTCAACGATGGTAGCACTGACACGTGTTCCATTTTGACGTAGTTGAAAATCCAGTTCCAATACAGACAGAAATTGACGAAGCAAGAAAATTCGAACCCGATCTTCTTTTCTTCGTCGGGGGTGGGGCTATCGGTAGCATTTTTTTCGCCCTTTCTTTTCTTCGGGAAATTTTTCCCCAAGAAGGCGTCTTTAACGATGAATTCTTTAATCGCTTCTTTATCTTTCGATTTATTAATTTTAAATTTATCGTACATATCTCGAAAGAGATAGTGGTTCCCTAAACGACCGTCCTCGGTATTTTCGTTTACCTTTTTGGCGAAAACGCCTCGAAGACGAAGATACGTAATGACGATTTTTCCCGAAAGCGTTAAAAAGGAAAAAACGTCGGTTTTAGAGGCTTTTTCGCACAGGAAAAATATTTGTTCGTTCCAATCGATCTCGTTAAATATTAAAGGGTAGAACTGCCTTTGCATTTTCATATACAGTTTATCCATTTCCGCGACCAACTTTCTTCTCTCTCGCAGACTCTCGCGTTCGCTGTCCGATATACGATCCCGACTTATTTCCATAGCTCGCCAGGATTCGTCGAAGATTTCTTTTTTTTCGACGCCTTCGCCTTCGCTCCTATCGATAACCTCCTCGTTCATCGTTTTCGAGATAATCGATAAGCTGGGAAGTCCCTCATTCCGATCGGGCGAAATATTATCGAAACCGCCAATCGCCTCGAAGTATTCGTCTACATATTCGTAATATCCGCTAACGTTGACGACCATTTGATTAAGATCTAACGAGGAAAGTATCCTCTCTTCGAACAGAATCGCGCACATTATTTGAAAATACCGATCTTCGTAATCGAAACTACCGTGGAGGTATTGATCGGTCCCGTGCATTTCATTCATAATTTCGTACCTGTTAGCTCTTTCGGATACCTTTCTATGTTCGTACCGTCTTAAGTCGTCCACCAATTTCGTTACTAATCTCGACTTTATTTTTTCCGTCGTTTTCTCTAACTCTTCGCTCATTCGATTCCTCAACGAGTCTTTATTAACAGCGACGTCGTCCTCGTCGTCGTCTCCGGTCGTCCTTTTCGCGAAGCCGATGTAATGGGAAACGTCGGAAAGCGAAAGCGTATCGTTGTAGCATATATTATAATTGAGTCCTTCGAGGAGATTTACGAGCGAAGCGTTACATTCTAAAGTTAGTAATTTGTCTTTTTCCTCGTGCGTTTTGCAATTAAATAACGTATCGGGCCAAATTTTTACCGCTCCGATCTGCTGTAAATATATCGATAAGTTAAAGGGAACGCAAAAATGTTCCCTAATGATTTTGACGGATTCGATCCCTTCACACATTTTAAAGGACGGAAACATGTTTTGAATTTGAGAAATGAATTTTTCGGAACGGAAATCGCTCAAGTGACAGGACGAGAGAGGGTGATGGTCGTTACAATATTCAATTCTTTCCCCTCCTAGAGCAAAAATTTGTTCTAGACCTTCGGAAATATTTAGTTTAAATTTCGTTTCAAAGCACGACTTGCAAATTTTTTTTACGCGGAAGCGGTTGACTACGTAATCCTCGAAAAATAATTTCAGGTTATTGCAGCGAACGAAATATCTTTCCTTTCTTTGCTCTCGGGTTAATGATGAATGCGACATATTTCCCTTGAAAACGTAGCCATTACTTTCCATTAATCCTAAAAATAGGGTGGGGTTATTTACGATGTTATAAAGGACGCAAAACCTATTAGCCAATATCAAATTCAGATGCGATAGCGACGCGACATCGGAATCGAATGAAGGGTTGACGATGTAACTGCTAGTTTTCATCTGAGAAACGTAAAGTTGGTGAGAAATGATATTTTCTTCATCCCGGTCATCCCCGTCTTCGGACTGAGCCCTTGCCGCGTTATCTTCTTCTTCCAATTCTTCTCTCTCGTAGTCGTAGTCTTCGTCGTCCGTGTCGTCCGTGTCGTCCCGGTCATTTCTCCGCTCGGATGATTTTCCTTTAGAGGTCGATTTCATCTTCTTGGCATAATTATCCTTTAGGCTTTTAAGATACTTTTCTTCCTTAGATAATTTTTTGCGAAAAATTTCGTAGCCTTTTTCTTCACTAGAGCCATCTCGGTATAAGCAAATATTATTTTCCGTGTTGGTTAATAAGAAAGCGCCGTAGCAACATATTAGTTCAAAATCGATAATAGATTTTTGTAAGATGAATTCGTTTCCCAGCACGCGTTTAAATTTGAAAAACAATTCCAAATCCCAGCGCGCGTCCGAATTATCATTATGCATGATTTTCGACTTCTTTAAGAAATCGATTTTTTTTATTAGCTTGTCGAATGTCTCTCTCGAATAAATACCGATGTTGGTGTATATAGAATTGGGAAAGAGAAGAAGAATATGATGCTCTTTATTCACGTTCCTCTTAGAAGATCCCCGGAATTCTATTTCTTCATTAGCGATAGAATCTTCTTCGCCTCTTATTATTTCCCTATCGCCGAATTTGTTAAAATTTAATTTCGTTTTTTGGCGGAGTTCGTTATCACCGTCGTTGTCGGTATTATTTTCATTTTCGATCCCATTTACGTCGTCCCTACGAACACAACCTCGATCATTCTCTTCGTCGTTATCGTCGCGAGGAGCGGTAGCTTCGTTCTCGTCGGGCGAATCTACTCCATTGCCGTCGAATGAGGTTTTTAAAATTCTCTCGCGGCCACTATATCCGTCAACGCCTACCTCGTCGGCGTCTCCATTATTCTCATTTTCATTTGCGATCCCAATTTCTACGTCGTTCGTACGATCACGCCCCCGCATATTCTGTACATCGCCGCCTATGGAAGAGGTTTCCGAAACACTCTCGTTTACTACTACGACCGCGTTAGTGCTCGCTGAAATATTAATCTCTTCGCTAGTTGAAACGATAGACGATGATGTAATAACATCGCCACCGTCAGACGTAATTCTGTTGATCAAAAACACGGGCACGTACGGGCTCCCTTCCGGCTTGCTATTCAAAGGCAACATTACGTTGGTGGTCCCGGTGTTATCGGATTTGATTATCGGATTACCTTTCGCGCAAGATTCGATAGCTTCGTCAATTTTTTGATAGCATCCCACGAAATTCCAAAGGGATAAGAGGTAGTTGTTATCGTTTCTTCCTTTGATGTAGAACACGACTTTAAGACCCTCGAGGTTGTGTTTCGTTAAAAAGTAGTAACCGAAATATTGGTTGCCGTATTGTTCTTTCATATTTTCCTGGCTGTAGTTTTGATAATTCACGGGTGATAAATCTTCTAATTGGTCGATCAGTGGCGCGCGCTTATCAAAATTGATTTTTTTTTCGGGCGCTGCGTGGAAAAATTTCATTTCCGTGTTGTATTGATTAAAAAACTTTTCGTATTTCTGTTCCGATTCTGAGAAGCAGATTTCTTCCAAAACGGTGGAACTAGATTCGCAGATAGGTTTCAGTTTACTATTCAATTCGTCGGCCAAGTCGCAAAAGGTATCGAAAACCTTAGCCTCCCACTCTAGTTCATTCAACACATTTTCCTCGATATCCGCTCGTTTTTTTTTCTTCAAAAAATCAAATTCCCAAAAGAACGTTCCGTTGTACATCAAGCAGAGTCTTTCATCGATTTTCACGCAGGTATTAGCCACGGGAGTAAATTCGAGGGAATTCTCTAACGACTTTAAGGAAGGAATGATTTTTGCTCGCCCCTCGTCCTCGAAATTGTTATCGTATTCGTTAGAATGTATTTTCAAAATTCTAGAGTCCTCTTGCCTCGCTATGGAAATGCATTTCATAGGAACGTACTCCCGATCAATGCTAATGCGGTTCGCGATATCATCTTTAATTTTTGAAGGGATGTTCACCGATTTATTCGAAAATTTTCTATCCTCGCCGAGCTCGATTGTGAACGCGTGTCTTGAGTTGATTGTAGTTCCCATTGTTGTTCACAGATTCTTCTTAATATGTCAATCTCGCGCGAGTGATTTTTCGCTAACTAATGTGCGAATATTTTGAATATCTGAAAATGAGTTTTGCGAGATATAAAAAATTGGAACGCTTTACTTTGTTTATTTATTATTCGGTATAATTAAAAATAAAAGTTATTTATATTTATTAAGAATAGAAAATCTATCGAATTTTATTCGATCAGTTTTTAATATTAATAGTATGTAGATAAAATAAATACGAAAAGGAAATTGAGTGTAATTTTTTCTACCTTTTATTTGAAATAAAACAAATAGCATGAACGAATATATCCACACATTTATATTATTGTTAGAAAATTAAATCTAAGTAGTGTTAACAAACAACACTTTAAAACGCGTGTCGATATATATATATATATATATATATATATATATATATATATATATATATATATATATTTTTTTTATATTTATATATTTTTTTTATTATATTATAATATATATATATAAATATATAATTATATATAATTAATATATAAAAATATATATATATAAAGTGTATATATATATATATATATATATATATATATATATATATATATATCGTAAAATTTGGTTATATTTAAATAATGGTTTGATTGTCGTTATTGATTGGAACGATAAGATCGAAATAAAAATGAGGTCTATACAACTCATCATGTATTTGACTTAAATCGGAATAAAATATCCTCACTTTGTTTATTTCGCTTGTGAAATTTCTTTTTAAATAATCGCGAGGAAAATAATCCCCCGCCGCCATATTAAGATACGTGGCAGAAACAAACTTCAAAGATGTTATCCTTAATAAATCTATGTAATAATCGATACACCGAACATGCGGATGGATTTTAAATATTTCAATCGATCTTTTCCGAAATAAATTATAGTCTTTTTCTCCCTTATTCCACCCGTCGTCGTTTATTTTTTGCAAAACCTCAAAAGTTTTGTATTTTACATTCTCAATCTTCACTACTTTCGCTTTTGATTTAAATCTATTCTTCCTATGTCTGCGGGTTAATTTTTTATCGCGCCCTTTTATCTTTGTTATCTTAGCTCTTTTGGGTCGCGGTAGATCTTGCGCTGCATCTTCCCGATTTTCGTCCAAAGCGAGGCAAGGAATTTCATGATCAGAAATATCTCGCATTATAATTTCCTGGACAATTGTTTTAAACCCATTCGCGGCCATTGTAAAATCCATTTTACTTCCCATATTTATGTTTTTGGACGAGCCGCGTAGCTTTAAGAAGGCCGTCAGGGCCATATCTCCAATGTTGCAAAATTTGTAATCACCATTTTCAGTTTTCTTCATAAATGACAACAATTTAAAAGGTGAATGTTGGGCATAGAAGTGAAGAAAATCCTCTCTATTTTCAGACGTTTTTTTAGTTTCTTCCGCTCTAGGAAATACGAACAAGCCACTATTTTCTTGTAACAATTTATTTTTAAACCAATTGAGGGGAAATTTCAATTCTTCCAAAACTAATTTCGGGTCTTGAAAATTTTCTGAAATCGAAGACGAAGCCGGTTGAAATTTGGGAAATAATCCCGCTTCGAAGGAAAAAGTGATGCTGTCTGTGTTATTATCAGAAATAGTCGTATACTTGAGAAAACTATCCCACTTCACATCGGAATGTTCGCCTCCATCGTTACCCTTGAATTTATAGCACCCAATGGGATTGATTCCCAACAAAAATAAAATCGACGAAGGCAGCGCGAGAACGTGCGGCGCTGCTAATAATTTACCTTCTAGAGGTATACCTAAAATTAAATTCAAAACCTCGCAATAAGATAATTCCGTAACCCTTTTCCACTTGAGGCCATAAACCAAGCCGAGAAAGATTTGGATAACGATTAAACATTTCACACGCATATCCTTTGTCCGAAAATTTGGATGAGCGTTATCGATAACATTCAAGTTACTTTTTAACACATTGAAAATCGATGAACTCATTAACGGGAAATCTGGCGATTTCACAGCATTATGTTCATGGGGTCTCTTTCCGAGTAATTTAAAACCAGTAATGTTATCCTCTTCCTTAATAACCATGCGATTAAAAAGACATTTGAGAACGTCGTCTCTCGGTAGCCGAAACGTATATAAATTTTTTAACATTTTCAGCTCGTGAACGTAGTGATTCGGTTTAATGTAGAACGATCGAAGGAAAAAATATAGTTTGAGCGAAAAGTAATTCAAGGGAGAAGTGGAAAATAGTTTGCATCCTGGATTTATAATAAACAAAACGGCGTTAAAGAAGAATAAATCCATGAGAATACCAACTTTTTCTTTCAAAGTATATACGTTGATATACCTCCCACGATTTGTTGTTTCTGCGATTCCTTTAGCCATTTTACCAATAACTTCCATTACTCTCCAGTCCTCTTCTGTAAGTTGTCCCGAATGATACGACGCTGAATTCTCCTGAACGCAGCTAAGAATTAGTTGACTCCGAGTGATCGGAATTTTATTAATCTTAATACTTTCTTCCTTTTCTTCCGTGCTGAGTTTTTCGTATTCCTCATCTGTAAAGTATTTGAAATTAAATTCAGCGACGTTCCGTGATTCTGAAGAAGTTGGAATCATCAAAAATAAAGACGAATCTTTGTTTTCCTCTTGCTCGTAAATCTCGTCAGAAAAGGACGACTTCAATATATCTGCATTGGGATAAATATTTTCAAGGTCTTTTTTTTCTCTTTTAAAATAGCCTCGTTCTTTTATGTTGTTGAGAAATACCTCATGATTATTGGAAAAGGCGAAATATTCTCGTTCTCTTTCGTTATCTCGCAACAAAAACAATGAACGTCTTACTGCTAAATTTAAAATTTGAATTTTGTTTTTCGACATAAAATTTTCTGTCTTTTCATCGCTCCTGTAAAAAAGAGGACATAATTCTCTAACTTTTTGCCGACGTTCTTCTTTGGAAAGGCGCATAAAATGAGTTTCTACGCAATGAGGTTTACAGGCATCGTTTTGTATCGTACCCCAATTATTCGAAAAAAACAAACTATTAAAATCAATTTGGGAATCGATTTCTTTTATACGAAAAACTTTTTGTCTCTTCGTCCAATTGTCAGTTCGCACAAAATTCGAATATTTCGTAATAAGATCTACTTCTTTTTCGGATTCGTTATTGGGAGCCCGCTTATTTTTATCTAGAGCGGCTGCTGCCGCTGATGGGTCGTCCATCGATCTGAAAATTAAAATGATTTTGTAAATTCGATCGCTGGGTTTATATAAAACTTTTTTATTATATGGAATGAAAATTATAATTATATTGAATGAAAATTATAATTATATTGAAATGAAAATTATAAAACGCTGATTGTTTTAGCGAATGATATTTCAAAAAACCAGTTCTATAGTATTTTTGAGGCTCGTTTTCTCGCTACCACGGCCTAAACTCTTTGTTAATAAAGAGAGCAAGAAGATCAAATTTGTGCCAAAACGCATAATAAAATCGCACCAAAGGGAACGTTACCATGTGAATTTTAAAAATTCGTTGAAAAAAATGATCATACGTAAATAAATGCAATTTCAATCTTTCAATTAGTTATAACCTACTGTAAGGAGGCATGCTAGTTTACGGTAAAAATTCCTTTTATTTTTATTTCTGGTAGAAAAAATTTCTAAAGGGAACAATCAATTTAATTTTTTGCCACAAACCCATAATAAAGGGAACGGTTTCTTGTTTCATCACCTTACGCAAAGGGAGACCTCCCAACTCTAAATATTAACATATTTTTTATTTTAAACGATAATGAAAAAATGAAAAAAATTCCCAAAATTGCCCGTTTTGTGCGTTGTTGTTTTTAATTTTTTTTAGTTTAGATACCTCTAAAAATAATTTATCGTAGAAAATTGAATTTAAGGGAGACTAATTTATAAAAAATATATATATATATATATTTTTATTATATATATATATATTTATATATATATATATATATATTATTATATATATATAATATTTTTTTATTTTATTTTATATATATTATATATATATAATATATATATATATATATATATATATATATATATATATATATATATATATATATATATATAAATTATAAAAAAATATATATAAATATATATATATAAAATAAATATATATATATAAAATATATATATATATATATATATATATATATATATATATATATATATTAACGTTAAAAAGTCTTAAGGGACCCCCTTAAGGTTCGATTCACGGATAAAGTTATGTGAAAATTAAGAAAAATTAAGAACATAGAAAAAATAAACAATTAATGATATGTGAATACCTGAATATCAATTCTTAATATAAATATCACCATCTCCCGAAAAGTAAAGAGTAATGTTATTTCGTGCCCCGAGTGAACCGTAGGTGGGTACCTTTAAGATTTTTTTTACGTTAATTTTTAAAGCGTAGCAAAAAAATTGCTCAAAGCCTATAGGAAATGGGCGTTGTGCTTTGTTTTTTAATTATTTTTTCTTTAATTACCTAAAAAAAAATTTTTTCATAGGGAGACTAAATTAAAAAAAAATACTATATATATATAAAGTATACTTGCCCTCCAAAAAGAAACTCGGTGAACTATCGTTAGGCGTATTAATTATGATTATAGTGACGTTTATTCTGTACCGTTTATAAGTCGAAGGTATAAGTTAAAATTTGAAAAAAAAAATTTCAATTTTTTCCGAGGTCGACTTTTTGGAGAGCGATTTTGATTTAGACCTTTTGAGTTATAAACGGTTCCGATGAAACGTCACTATTGGAACTATTATTACGCTTAAAAACGTTCTAAGCGTAAAAAATGGATTCTAAACGCGTAGAGTCTTTTATTTTGGGCTTTTACGAAACGTCACTATATGACGGGGACGTTTCCGGGTAAATGGGCGTCGTGCAATATTTTTTATTATTTTTTTTAATTTAGTTACCTCTAAAAATTATTTATCGTAGAAAATGGAATTTAAGGGAGACTAAACTATAAAAAAAAATTTAATATAAATAAATAAAGTAAAGATCATGATAAATAATTAAGAATTTAAGAAAAATTAGGAACGAAGAAAAAAAATAAATATCCAATATGTGAATAACTGATTATTTTCAATTCTTTACAGACTTAGATTCCGTAATTATTTTTTTTTGGTTTCTCTAGGGAAAAAAAACGCTTAAGGAACAAAAAATTTAATTTTGCACCATCTCCAAAAAAGTAGAGAGTGACGTTATTTCACGTCCTCGTCATTTAGCGACGTTTCGTAAAAGCCCAAAATAAATGACTCTACGCGTTTAGAATCAATTTTTTACTCTTAGAACGTCGTTAAGCGTAATAATAGTTCCAATAGTGACGTTTCATCGGAACCCTTTATTTATACTCAAAAGGTCTCAAAATCAAAATCCTCTCCAAAAAGTCGACCTCCGAAAAAATAGAAATTTTTTTTTTACTAAATGTTACTATTATAAAACTGAATTTAAGGGAGACTAAATTATAAAAAAATAATAATATATAGTACACTTGCCCACAAAAAAAAACTCGCTTAAGGAATGAAAAATTTATTTTGCAATATCTCCCGAGAAGTAAAAAGTTCCGCTATTTTGTGCCTTGGTCGAAGCGTAAGTGGAACCTTTAAGATTTCCTTTCTGTAATTACGAAACGTCACTATCGTATTTTGAGGAAAAAAACGAAAAGTTCACGGATAAAGTTATGATGAAAATTAGGAAAAATTAAGAACATAGAAAAAATAAACAATTAATGATATGTGAATACCTGAATATCAATTCTTAATATAAATATCGACGTAAAGAAATCTTAAAGGTCCCCACTTACGCTTCGATCGGGGCACAAAATAACGTAACTTTTTACTTCTCGGGAGATGTTGCAAAATAAATTTTTCGTTCCTTAAGCGAGTTTTTTTTTTTCGAGGGCAAGTGTACTTTATATATATTATTATTTTTTTTTAATTTAGTCTCCCTTAAATTCAGTTTTCTATGAAAAATAATTTTTAGAGGTAACTAAACAAAAATTAATTATAAAAACTACGCACGACCCCTATTTCCTATAGGCTTTGAGCGATTTTTTGCTACACTTTAAAAATTAACGTAAAAAAAAATATTAAAGGTACCCTCCTACGGTTCACTCGGGGCACGAAATAACGTTACTCTCTACTTTTCGGGAGATGGTGCAAAATAAATTTTTTGTTCCTTAAGAGAGTTTTTTTCCCAAGAAAAAACAAAAAAAAAAAATAATTACGGAATCTAAGCCTGTAAAGAATTGCTAATAATAAGTTATTCACATATTGGATATTTATTTTTTCTTCGTTCTTAATTTTTTAATTTTAATTATTTATCATGATCTGTACAATATTCATTTATATTAATTTTTTTTCTATAGTTTAGTCTCCCTTAAATTCCATTTTCTACGATAAATAATTTTTTAGAGGTAACTAAATTAAAAAAAGAATAGAAAAAATAGTTGCACGACGCCATTTTACCTCGAACGTCCTTGTCATTCAGTGACATTTCGTAAAGCCCAAATTAAATGTTCTACGCGTTTAGAAATCAATTTTTTACTCTTAGAACGTCGTTAAGCGTAATAATAGTTCCAATAGTGACGTTTCGTCGGAACCGTTTTTAACTCAAAAGGTATAAATCAAAATCTCTCTTCAAAAAGTCGACCTCCTGAAAAATTGAAATTTTTTTTTTCAAGTTTTAGCTTATACCTTCGACCTATAAACGGTACAGAATAAACGTCACTAAAATAATAATTAATACGCTTAACGATAGTTCATCCCTGAAAATATTGCCGTTTGATCGTTCGAGGTCGTTTTTAGGGTAATCGAGAAACGTCATTATATTATAGTGACGCCGTAGAGGAAACCCGGCCTCGATTGATCCCCTCCGAGGATCGTCTCGGTAATTACGAAACGTCACTATCGTATTTTGAGGAAAAAAACGAAAAGTTCACGGATAAAGTTGATGAAAATTAAGAAAAATTAAGAACATAGAAAAAATAAACAATTAATGATAAGTGAATACCTGAATATCAATTCTTAATATAAATATCGACGTAAAGAAATCTTAAAGGTCCCCACTTACGCTTCGATCGTGGCACAAAATAACGTAACTTTTTACTTCTCGGGAGATGTTGCAAAATAAATTTTTCGTTCCTTAAGCGAGTTTTTTTTTCGAGGGCAAGTATATTTTACATATATTATTATTTTTTTTAATTTAGTCTCCCTTAAATTCAGTTTTCTATGAAAAATAATTTTTAGAGGTAACTAAAAAATATTAATTGTGAAAACTACGCACGACCCCCATTTCCTATAGGCTTTGAGCGATTTTTTGCTACACTTTAAAAATTAACGTAAAAAAAATATTAAAGGTACCCCTACTAAAGGGTTCACTGGGCAAAAAAATAACGTTACTCTCTACTTTTCGGGAGATGGTGCAAAATAAATTTTTTGTTCCTTAAGCGAGTTTTTTTCCCGAGAGAAACCAAAAAAAAAATAATTACGGAATCTAAGCCTGTAAAGAATTGCTAATAATAAGTTATTCACATATTGGATATTTATTTTTTCTTCGTTCTTAATTTTTCTTAAATTCCTAATTATTTATCATGATCTATCCAGAGGTTCTCAAACTGTGTGACGCGTCACATTTGGGTGGCGCAGCTTTCCCTCAGGGGTGACGCGAAAGTTTTGAACATTTTCATAATTGTATTTCAGTTTTCATTTAAAATTTTTAATCGATTTTGAATTTTCCAACTTTGTTAAGAAAATTTTAGTTTTGTTATCCTTATATATTTATATATTAAGAGGCAAATCCTGGTAATGCTTTTGGCGTGCTGTGATCATGCAAAATTATTGCAATTTTATGATTAATGATAGACCCTTTTTTATAAATTGGAAGACTTTCTTTTTAGAATCTAACATGGGGTGACTTCGGCAAACTTAAATTAGTCAAGGGTGCCGCGAATCGAAAAAGTTTGAGAACCACTGATCTATACTATATTTATTTATATTAATTTTTTTTATAGCTTAGTCTCCCTTAAATTCCATTTTCTTCGATAAATAATTTTTAGAGGTAACTAAATTAAAAAAAAATAAAAAATATTGCACGACGCCCATTTAAGACGGAAACGTCGTCGTCATATAGTGACGTTTCGTAAAAGACCGAAATAAATGACTATACGCGTTTAGAATCCATTTTTGTACGCTTAGAGCATCGTTAAGCATGATAATCGTTCCAATAGTGACGTTTCATCGGAACCGTTATACCTCGAAAGGTCTAATTCAAAATCGCTCCCCAAAAAGTCGACCTCGGGAAAACTTTGAGAATTTTTTTTCAAATTTTGACTCTATACTTCGAACTTATAACGGTACAGAATAACGTTACTATAATCATAATATAATACGCCCAAAACGATGTTCATCCTGAAAATATTTGCAGTTTGATCGTTCGGTCGTTTTATGGTAATCGAGAAACGTCATTATTTTTTATAGTGACGCCGTAGAGAAACCCGGCCGCCCGATTGATCCCTCCGAGGATCGTCTCGGTAATTACGAAACGACACTATCGTATTTTGAGGAAAAAAACGAAAGGTTCACGAATAAAGTTATGATGAAAATTAGGAAAAATTAAGAACATAGAAAATAAAACAATAAATGATATGTGAATATTGAATATCAATTCTTAATATAAATATCGACGTAAAGAAATTTAGGTCCCCACTTACGCTTCGATCGGGGCAGCAGAAAAAACGTAACTTTTTACTTCTCGGGAGATGTTGCAAAATAATTTTTCGTTCCTTAAGGCGAGTTTTTTTTTTTCGAGGGCAAGTGTAGTATATATATAAATATTATTATTTTTTTTAATTTAGTGCTCCCTTAAATTCAGTTTTCTATGAAAAATAATTTATAGAGGTAAAAACACAAATTAATTATAAAAACTACGCACGAACCCCATTTCCTATAGGCTTTTAGCAATTTTTTGCTACACTTTAAAATTTATAACGTTACTCTCTACTTTTCGGGAGATGGTGCAAAATACATTTTCTGTTCCTTAAGCGAGTTTTTTTTTTCGCCCGAGAGAAACAAAAAAAAAAAAATAATTAGAATCTAAGATTGGTAAAAATTGCTTATAATAAGTTATTCACATATTGGATATTTATTTTTTTTCTTCTTTCTTAATTTTTCTTAAATTCTAATTATTTATCATGATCTATACTAATATTTATTTTATATTAATTTTTTTTATAGCTTAGTCTCCCTTAAATTCCATTTTTACGAAATAATAATTTTTAGAGGTAACTAAATTAAAAGAAATAATAAAAATAAATTGCACGACGCCATTTTACCTCGGATACGCCTCGTCATATAGTGACGTTTCGTAAAAGCCCAAAAAAAATCACTCTACGCGTTTAGATCCATTTTTTACTCTTAGAACGTCGTTAAGCGTAATGATAGTTCCCAATAGTGGCGTTTCGTCGGAACCGTTTATAACTCAAAAGGTCTTAATCAAAATCGCTCTCCAAAAAAGTCGACCTCGGGAAAATAGAAATTTTTTTTCAAATTTTTAATTTAACTTCGACTTATAAACGGTACAGAATTAACGTCACTATAATCATAATTAATACGCCCAACGATAGTTCATCCCTGAAAATATTGCAGTTTGATCGTTCGAGGTCGTTTTTATGGTAATCGAGAAACGTCATTATATTATAGTGACGCCGTAGAGGAAACCCGGCCTCGATTGATATCTTCCGAGTATCGTCTCGGAATTTACGAAACGTCACTATCGTATTTTGAGGAAAAAAACGAAAAGTTCACGGATAAAGGTTATGATGAAAATTAGGAAAAATTAAGAAAATAGAAAAATAAACAATAAATGATATGTGAATACCTGAATATCAATTCTTAATATAAATATCGACGTAAAGAAATCTTAAAGGTCCCCACTTACGCTTCGATCGGGGCACAAAATAACGTAACTTTTTACTTCTCGGGAGATGTTG
The DNA here is from genome assembly GCA_015478945.1 of Trachelipus rathkii. Lineage (NCBI taxonomy): Eukaryota > Metazoa > Arthropoda > Malacostraca > Isopoda > Trachelipodidae > Trachelipus > Trachelipus rathkii. The sequence continues at coordinate 10,246 of JABUQX010034054.1, read as the reverse complement.
CAAAATAAATTTTTCGTTCCTTAAGCGAGTTTTTTTTTTTCGAGGGCAAGTGTACTTTATATATATTATTATTTTTTTTAATTTAGTCTCCCTTAAATTCAGTTTTCTATGAAAAATAATTTTTAGAGGTAACTAAACAAAAATTAATTATAAAAACTACGCACGACCCCCATTTCCTATAGGCTTTGAGCGATTTTTTGCTACACTTTAAAAATTAACGTAAAAAAAATATTAAAGGTATCAAATAAATTTTTTGTTCCTTAAGCGAGTTTTTTTCCCGAGAGAAACCAAAAAAAAAAAAATTACCGAATCTAAGCCTGTAAAGAATTGCTAATAATAAGTTATTCACATATTGGATATTTATTTTTTTCTTCGTTCTTAATTTTTCTTAAATTCCTAATTATTTATCATGATCTATACTATATTTATTTATATTAATTTTTTTTATAGCTTAGTCTCCCTTAAATTCCATTTTCTTCGATAAATAATTTTTAGAGGTAACTAAATTAAAAAAAATAATAAAAAATATTGCACGACGCCCATTTACCTCGGAAACGTCCTCGTCATATAGTGACGTTTCGTAAAAGCCCAAAAAAAATCACTCTACGCGTTTAGAATCCATTTTTTACTCTTAGAACGTCGTTAAGCGTAATGATAGTTCCAATAGTGACGTTTCGTCGGAACCGTTTATAACTCAAAAGGTGTAAATCAAAATCGCTCTCCAAAAAGTCGACCTCGGGAAAAATAGAAATTTTTTTTTCAAATTTTAACTTATACCTTCGACTTATAAACGGTACAGAATTAACGTCACTATTAAATTTAAATAAATATAAATATTTTATAAATAATGGTAATATAATAAAATTTTATATTTTCATTAACGGAAACAAGAATGATTGTTAAGAAAAAGGAGAAGATGAGAGAGTATTCTCTATTTTGGAGTTTTAGTAGTCCAAAAACTTAGAATAGTCAGTTGTGTTAGGAGGTCATAATACATACAGAATAATGAACTTAGTTGTAGAAAAGCTTAAACCACACCAAATTAGAGACACAAAGCAAATAGCGATAGCGCTCACGTGAGCATAACATCTGCCTTTGATTGAAATTGAGAGTAAAGACGGTAAGATGAAACAGAGTGCTGTTTTCTATCAGAACGCTCAATCATCTGAACTTTATATAAGAATAAGATGGTGAGGTCTGCAATAAGAAAAATGCTGTTCAATAAAGTGGAATTTAGAAGGAAGACCGTGATTGATGCAGAAATTAAAGAGGAAATAGAAACGTGTACTAGACCAAGCCAGCAATTCCTTGGCTGCACCAACCCTTTCACTGGAGTCTCTCAGGTCCCTAGTGGTGATTGAGGAGGGGTCGATGAGGGGCTAGTTTTGGAAGCTGTATTCATGACTTCTTCGAGACTACGCTTATTTGTACAATTTTATTAAATATAGTTAAACAATAAGGCTATTTTGCATTAGTAAATGTTATGTGTGAAAAATGGGTGGCTATAGGTATTCCCGTATGGGATCGATGCAAAAAAGCAACGTAATGGTCTCGTAACACTTTATTTACTTAATATATCATCATCATCATCATCATCATCATCATCATCATCATCATCATCATCATCATCATCATCATATCATCATCATCATCATACCATCATCATCTAACCATCATCACATCATCATCAATCATCATCATCATCATCATTATCTCCCCAAAACTGGGGGTAAGGTGAGTGACATGCACTATCTGGAAAAGAAAAGTATAGAAGAATATGACACAAGTCGAAAAGAAAAGCAACCAGACCATACGCCCCCTTTGTACTATTTAGGTGAACTCGTCGCAGTCAGATAAAATCCACTCTATAGCTTCATGGGACCGTGCGACGGACCCTTACTATGCACTACTCGTCAATGTGGGGTTCATCCCTTGGCCCAGGTGGCCTCACCAAAAACCCCACCCCATTCACTCCTTATGATCACTTTCTCTCGCCCCTGCTAAACTCATTTCATCTCCTCCAGGCATATTCTTTTACTGACTACAATCCCTTTTTCTTCGTAAGCCAAACCACATCGATTCCCTAGCACACTTCACCACTATACATCCTCTTAACCAACCGAACTAATTCATCTACTCCTTTCCACATAGCCAAACATCTCAACGTACTTTCATTATTCTCTCATTTACCCCCTTCTATGTCAGCACCAACACAACTCTCTAAATACGTTCATTCCTTCATTATATCAATTCTTCTCACACCATCTACACCCCATAAGATTGTCCATCTGAACACATTGCACTTTTAGATCTATAAATCTTTATCAGACCAAATAGTCTCACTACTCATACATCTTAACACAGTAACAACATACCCTCATGCAAGTACCCTAGCGCACTCAAGACTTAGTCCATTTACATCCACCAACGATTTAATTGCACCAGCCACCATACTGCCATTCACAACTTTTCTTCTACACTCTGCATCATCCGTACCATTTTCAACCACGTCATCAAAAGTGAGGGTAGTGGGTGAAATGGGGGATTATGGCTCGAAAACCCCTTCAAAAAAATTGTTAAGAAATTGCGTACTTGGATATATGACTCAAAACTTATAACATGATTAGTAAACCATAGAAAATAGCTCCCCTACTAACTCCACCACCGATCACGCAGAGCTTTAATCAGAGGGGGTGTACTCAACTAACTTTTGAGCAAGACGAAGCTAAGCCCAAGGAGATAACAGTTCACATTCTCCTACCCGACCAGTTGCGAACCTGGGACTTTCACTTTGTCTGTCGAGTGCTCTACCACTGAGCTACCGGGTGCTTTTATATAAACAAATTAATATTATATATATATATATATAATATATATAATATATATATAATAATATAATAATAATATAATATAATATATATATATATATATATATATATATATTATATAATATCGGTATATAGATAAATTCTATAGGTATTACAACGGCAAGTGCTCGCGAGAATTGACCTTCTCGCATTCCTCCACCAACTGGCGTCGCCTCGTAACACAAAGAGGTGCCTTGTTTCTCTTCATAGAAATTGTGTGAAATATTGGAGACTCAGGATCACTATCGTTTATGTCCGTTCTCTTTTCCAGCCACATCTGTTTTGTGGAACTCCTTGCTTTCTTTTATTTCCCGCAATATTTAATCTTCCTCTACTTAAGTCCCGCGTCTGCGCCCACATGAGGGAATTGCGGTTTAGGCAAGGGCAGGGTGGGTTTACTTCCATTTATATTTAATTTTTTATTTTTTCTTTAGTAATTTTTTTTATTTATTTTATTCTTTTATTTATTTATTATTACAGAAATTTGAGCTGTAGTTATAAAAGGTCATTGCCCGTGAGTGGTGGTAAATTATTTAAAAATATAAATATATATATATAATATATATAATATATATATATATATATAATATAATATATATTATAATATATATTTATATATAGTATATATATATAATATAAAAAAATTATATATATATTTATATAATATACAGAATAAGGGGATAGATTTTGTAATATATATATATATATATATATTATATATGCGCGTGTGTGATAGTATAATGTGTTTGTGTGGTGTGTGTGTGTGTGTGTTGTTGTGTTGTTGTGTGTGTGTGTGTGTGTGTCAGAAACATGTTTATTAAGGTTTACAAAAAATTTTAACACCTCATAGTATTTTTTCCATCAGAAATTAAAAAAAAAAAATCAACTCAAATTTGTGATGCTGCAAAACTTCTTAGTTGCATTCCTTATTTTAATTTCAAGTTATTTTAATATTATTTTAGTTAATATTTTTATATAAATATTGTAAAAAAATTCTTTCGATATTTCTTAACCAACGGACAAGTTTCATTCAAAAAAAGCAGCTAATGTACGTCTGACTTGAAAAGGAGGGAAATTTCTCTATAGTTCCAAAGACCCTATGACGGTTGGTAAATATATATCATCACATATGGAAATATATTTTGATTTGTTACCCACCCGTGCAGTAATACCGTCAGTAGCTGACGATATCGAATCCAACCAATAATATCGATCGCTTATTATTCGAGCAATTAAATATATACATTTTATATCGCTCCCGATATTATATCTTTTTAAATAAAATTATACAGTCAAACATTTAAAATTCGGCACTACTTTTCACACCAATTCTAATTTAGTAAAGAACATTAACGAATGAATGATATCATAAAATACATAATTATCATAATTAATTAGCACACAAAACTGGAAGATTTGTAGCAAAGGTGCAGGAAAATAAGACTGATAAAATATAAGAGTAAAAATAAGCCATTTTTAAAGTGCCATAATATTAAATAAAAATTTCCTCGCAAAAGTTTACGTCTTCCCTAATTAGAATGCTCAATTCAGGACAACACATGATAATAATTTTAACGTAATTACGATGTAACTGGAATACTCGTGTACATTTTACGTTGAAATTGAATTAAATTGTAATCGCAATTTTGAGAGTAAAAGCATGCAATTAATATTGCAATAGCACAAATGGTTTAAATAAATATAATTACTTTCAATGCCATATATATATATATATATATATATATATATATATATAATATAATATTATATATATCATAAAAAATATATATATATATATATATATATATTATAATATATATATATATAATATATATATATAAGTATATTATATATATATATATAAATATATTATATATTAATATTAATATATATATATATATATAATATATATATATATATGTAAATAATAAATTATATATTATTATATATAAATATAATATATATATTATATAATATATATATATATATAGGCCCTTTTCTTTTTTATCAATGGTCAGTTTTTAAATTTTTTTTTTTTTTTTTTTTTTTTTTTAATATATTGCTACTATATGATACCAAAACAATGAATATCAGTGGTAACGGACATGATTCATAGAACTTTGATAATTCTTTAAATAATTTTAAAAAATCACATTTTTTAAATATTGCTTTTAAAAAATAAAATATCTCGAAAAAGTACGACCCACTTAACAGAAACGCAATTACATATTTGGAATTCGGCGTATAAAGCGTATTACAAAAATTTTAAAAACAAAACAAAAACCAAAAGAAAACTTTTTTTTCAATACACTAAACTATCTCAAGAAAGAAGACACTTAACAGTAAAACCCAATTACATATTTGGAATCAGCGTATAAA
>JABUQX010034053.1:60000-74094 GCA_015478945.1 Trachelipus rathkii | reverse complement strand
ATTGAAATTTTAATGTTGGTAATGAAATTAATGGAGATTGATCGAGAATGAGGAATCTGTTATTCCACACTCCTGATTGGATCAGTCTGAGCTCTAGCCCTAGTAATGAGTTAGATTGTTGATTGCGATCAAGCAGAGGGTTCAGAACTTAAGTTTCCTTAGACAGTTAGGGTTGATTAGAGGCAGAATGCGGATTTTTAGCTCGTATAGTAGATTCGTATCCGCTAACTCATCTCCAATTCATACTATTACAGCTCAGTTATCGGAGCAGCTTGAATCATCTTTAGAGTCAAAAACATCACTCTAATTATTAGTTAGACGTAGAAGCAACCGCAAGTAGGGTGGGATGGTTTACCATTTTGGTTTAAACCATTGGTTTCAACATGTTTAAACACATAACATATGGGTTTTACACGCATACAAAAAAAACCTGCATAACAATATTTAAATATTTTAAATATAATGGTTTTCTTTAGCTGTTGATATGGTTTTTTTCTCAATACTTCAATCGAAGAGTAGCTGAAAGGCAATAAAAACAATTTTGCGATTTTATAATTTATTGTGAGAATAATATATATATATTATATTATATTATATAATTATTTATTATTTATTTTATATATATATGTTTATAGATATTTTATTTTAGTATTTATGGTTGTTAATATATATTAATATATATATAATAATATATATTATATTATATATATATATAATATATTATATATATATATATATATACTTATATATTATATATATATATATATATATATATATATATATTTATATATATAGTATATATCTGACATATATATTAGTATATTTTATATATAGTTATGATTATTGTAAATTTAACATGTTTAAACATGATTCTTGTTTGAGCTTTTGGAATTCATTTTCTACCCATTGAGGCCACATTTCAAAAGTTTATAATTAACACTGGGGAGTGTAAGGATTTGTGAGAAATGTGGCATGGTAGCGCCAGTGGATTTTCTTTGTGCGTCATTATCATCTGTAATCCTTTAAAGAGAGTTCAAATATAAAGTGACATTGTCGTCAAATCGCAATTGGCCATTAATTATATTTGTTTGGGGTGGGCATGCAATATATATTTTTTTTGGGTAATATATAAAGTAAAACTTTTTTTCAGATAGAGTTTATATATTATAATATTCCCATTATTTTCTGTATTTATCAATTTCATATATTCCCTACAAAACTCAATAAATTAATTTTTATACCATTTTAGACCTTTATCAATGAATGAAATTTAAAGAGTCTAAAGAAATTTATTACGGGAATTTTAAAATATATTGGTGTTAGCACATGTGTATAACAGTTCCAGTAGTGATTTTTGCCCATTTAAAATCTTTAAAACCATTAAAAAAATTAAACCATCAAAATAGCATAAACCCCCCCCCCCAAAAAAAAAAAAAACATTGGTTTATTTGGTTTATTTAAAAAAATGGTTTTTGTTTTTTTGAAAAAAACATGGTTTTTTTCCAACCAACGCAAGGTCTCCCAATCTGCCGATCAAAGTGCCAGAAAAAACGCATAGGGCAGGATAGAGCTGTTGAAGAGAAAGTATTAAAAATTAATAGATATAAGGTTGTGGTCAGAATTTACCAATAAAAGCGAAGGTGGTGTATTTATAAGAGAGAAGGATCTAGTGGCGAAATATAGGTTATATCCCGTTCCTATCGTGTTATATACATAAGTAATAAATTTGTCTAATTTGATAAAATATACATTTTTAGATAGGTATTTCTAATTTTGGAGTCACTATAAAAATTACTTCATACTTAGCTTAGCTTACAATTACTACATGATACACTATTACTACTTGAAACTTTACTCATTTTTTTTCCACAAATATAAGCAAATAATTAAAAAGTAGATCCATTTAAAAATAACTTCATAACAATTTAACAAGTTATAAAGAAATATAATTATAATAATATATAATATTATATATATATATATCTAATTAATATATATATATTATATATTATATTATAATATAGATATTATATATATATATATATATTATTTATATATATATATATATATATAATTATATATATATATATATATAAATGAATTTTTCTGCAAATGAAAGTGAAATAAGTGGAAGGCTGTTCAAAGAGATAAAAACATATGATTTCACAGTTATGAATTTTCAGTGACATCAACACGGGACCAAAAAATGAAATTATTTACTCCTTGTATGAATATAAAATATAACAAAAAATGAATTAATAAAACCAGATGAAAGATTTATTTTTAGCAACTTAAAGGATTTGAATCGGTTCATGCTCGCTAACTTCTTGCTTCATTCACAAACACACACAAAATACTTATATTATATATATATATATATAAATCTATATATATATATATCTATAATTATATTATATATATATATATATATATATATATATATATATATATTTATATATTATAATATTATTATATTATAATATATAATTCATATATAGTTATATATATTATATATATTTTATATATATATATATATCTATATTATATAATATATATATATACTATATATTATATATATTATATATATAATATTATATATTATATAATATAATAATATATATAAGAGAGAGAGAGAGAGAGGAGAGAAGAGAGGAAGATAAAGGAAACTTTCCTTCCTCTGGGGTCGAACCATGCAACTGTGAAACCACGTACTCTACGCTTTTACCGTTGAGCCATCCTCAAGTACCTGTTCTCTAGTCAACATGCGGTGGTTCGACCCAAGAGGAGGCAAGTTTTCTTTATCTCCGTAATGTTTCTTTTACGACTAATGACTATGTAGGTCTTAGCTGTGTTTAAAATACTTTAAAATGCTTAGGAACGAGGAAGAACGGTGAAAACTAGTGAATATCGCTTTGAAGGAGCTTTGTCTCTTAAAGTGTTTTAGAATCAAAACCTTATCAAGTTTGTGATGCTCAACGGATAAAGCGTGACTACGTTTTCTCAGTCACAATATTGCGGTGGTTCGACCCCCAGAGGAGGCTGATTTCTTATCTTGCTGTATTCTTCTTTCTTAATGATTTATTTAAATGCGGTTATTGCAGTGGTTAAATAATTATATATATATATATATTATATATTTATATATATCTATATATTATAATATATATATATTATATATATATATATGCATTCACCATAATTCTACTCTTATCACAGATTGGGGATGAGGTACGTAGCATACACCGGAACAGAAAAGTAGTAGAAGGACATGACGCAAGACGAAAAGAAAGCCCCCTTTACCGTCCTCTTTATACCTTTAGTGGGAACTCGTCGGAGTCAGAAAAATCCACCAAGGGCTTCACTGAGATTTGGACGGCATTCTTAAGGATAATCGCGTGAATGTGGGGTTCCATCCGGGAAAAAGCCACAATCCATACACTATCAAAACCACACTCTTCATTCACTCCGTTATGCATTATGGCTGGCCAGACGTCCCGTATTTTGCGGGACTGTCCTGGCATTTACTATTTTTAGATCTATATCGGGTCTATGGACGGGTGCAGGAGGATATCTTACCCAATGTCGGGTACAGTGTAAGTTGATCAAGAGAATACAAATTCTTAGGTTGGAGTATATAGGGTAGGGCGTTTGTGTGAGATAGTTGGTATAAGATTATGATTAGACTTCATTAAGAGCATTCTCTTATTTACTATAACATTTGATTAAATTATTTTTGGTTATCCATATATCATTAATGCTTATCCATAGGATAATACCTGTTATATTTTAAAAGTAATAGCTACGTATGAAGCGAATGACATGTCCCGCATTTAGGTTTGAAAAAAATCTGGCAGCCTAGTTATGCAACGCATTATTTCTCGCCTGTGACAACTAACACATTCCTACTCGCTCACGCATTCCCTTTAAGTCTCCCACTCCACTTTTATTCATTCCGTCTCCAGCAGACCATCGTTTCCAGCACCCTACCCTGATCAATAACATATTGCTTCACCAACCGACCTATCATCATCCCTTTCCAAATGGCTCATCATCCCTCACTGTACTTTCGTATTTATTCTTTACCCCTCATATCGCCACATTTGGTGATAGTATATGTTGAGATTAAAAAAGGCCTTTGCTGTGGTTCAGATCGGGTGTAACTACGTCAGATTATGGTTGACCTCACGCTCATAACGGCGTATGTGGTTATGTTTTTTGTGGTCCGTTTGTTGGTGGTGGAGATTTGCTGTGATAGACTGAAAAGTGTAGGGTTATAGTTTGTTCCTTGGGGTACACCGTTTTTAATGTTTTACTGTGAGTGATTTTTTGTTGTTTCTGTATTTGAGCTGTTCTTTCTGATAGGAAGTTTGATAACCATTTCTTTAAATAATGAAACCTCTCCTTCAATTATTTTGTATATTAGATTGTGGCTGAGTACTGATCAAAAGCTTGTTTATGTGATTGCTATGAATACGAGTTTATATGTGGTTACGAGATTTAATGCACTATTATTGATTTTATAATTGTTTGTGCGACCATGATTGTATGAGTTTAGTGGATTTATAGTTGGAAGTACTATAATGATTACTGGTACTTTTTTGTTTTATGGTAGATATAGATTTATGAGGTTATTCTACTATGGTATTAGCTCTAGACTTAATTCATGGAGCTTATTAACTACGATTCGGTTTTCATGTGGAAAATTAGTTTGAAGATGATTTATCTATAACGACTCTAGGTTGCCGGTGAGTGTTCTGATGGGTCATTTTAATGATAGTGATTACTTAATATTCAATACCAGGTCGATTAGTTATTCAATTGTCTCTGCTTACGTTAGGTTGCTCGATATCTTTAAATTTTCCTTAAAGGGATTTTTCTAATTATTTTATTTTTAATTTTACGTGATGGTGATTTATGATAATCATTCTATTACACCTTACCAATTTGAAAGTTATGAATTACCATATTATCAGGCCGATTTAATTATAAAAGACTAGTAGGATATCACTTGAAGCAACAGACTATTTTTTTAATATTAATAATAATATTTATTTATGTATCATAATATTTGTTGTTAAAGAAATATACTATTTGTAGTTCTTATTTCAATGCCTTATATAATAAATCATATATATAAGATTTTTTCAATCTGTTACTATTTTAAATATAATACTTTATTTAACATAACAACTTACTAACGCTTTTTTTTGAAGCAGAACTCTAAAACCTTATCTTATTGTTTAGTTAGTATTCACTATGATTTAACTTTTCTTTTCTCTTGATATCTTTACTTATAAAGGGTCATATTAAGTATGCTTTTTTTAACTAATTAGCTTGTATGATATATTAGAACACGATTCTGTAAGGCACAATTATCAGTACTATTACTAAACCTTCTTCTGTAACCTATATAAAAGTTGATAGACATATGTCGATTGGCGGGACGTTTATGTTGGTCAGGGATACGGTCTGGGTAGGGAAGATTATATTCGGCGATCATTCCTCGTGGTTAGGCTTATTTAAAGAACACACATATATGGTTCTTTAAGAAAAAAAATAACAATATAATTTATAAAAAAATGGCGTTGAATAGTTGCGTCTATGGTTTGACGACTTGTTATCCCTTCTCAATATACAACTACAGAAATAAACACATTACCATTTTAACAGAAATGTTTGAAATCTGATAGCTCGATAAATCACATAATCATCCTTAATTAATTGATCTTTGGTATCTCTCTATAACAATTTCACTACTTATACTTTTTCCTAGGGTACATAGTGAAGTTTAATAAAACTCACTTAATTTCGGTTTTTCCTATGATGAGTTATTCTAGCTACTCTAGGAAGGCACGGCACTCTCCGTACGCACAATCGGTCCCTATATCTCTTTCTCGGCTGCTGGACTACCGTCTCTATAGACTCGTGGTTGTCTCTAGCATTTAATTAACACTTAAGTAATATTAATACTTAATTTGAAATACTATTGTTATTAAATATTCTTGCTCTCGTTGTCAACAATTTAAAGGGATTTTACAGCGTCTGTATAGGAACATGTTCGGTATTTAAATATTTTAACGTACTCTGGTTTAATATTTATTATAAAATAAGGCAAGAGAATACAAAACCTTTAGCTCTTATTTGTACTACCTGGAATATCTATTATATTACATTATATATATATTAATATATATTAATTAATAATATATATATATATTAATATATATATATAATTATATATATATATATATATATACTATTAAATATATATAAATATCTATAATTTATTATATATATATATATATTATATACTATATATAATATATAATAATATTATACTATTATAATTATTATTATATATTATATAGAGGGAGATGGTAAGAGAGGAAGGGAAAGATGAAGAGGATAAGGTAAGTAGAATATATGAGGCTATATTGTTGCTAATCTATGTATTAAAACTAACTTAGTCGCATTTATTAACTTAATTTTTGAATGTGGGTAATGTATGATCTATCTTTTGATCGCTCTATTCCTGTTAGAATATCATATATAGTAATTGAGGTTTAATGACTAAGTAATAAATTGAGAATAAGGCTTATTCTATTTATATAGTGATTTCTGTAGACCTCAGTTTATCGATAATACAATATACTAAATCGTAAAGCAAGATTTGTTAATAACTGTATTTTGTAAAACAATTGAATTTCTTTGCAGCTTTTAGATAATAATGAAATTCATAAACTATAAAGAACCAATTATGATTTTCGATATTTTTATATAATAATATTTTAGTAGTAATAATATATTATAACCATTTTATTTATGAAAAAAGTAAAGCTTAGTGTACTTGATAATTACTAAATAAAGTTATTTAATGGAAATAGCGATGTAAGTATAAATATTGTATAGATACATAAATATTCTCTAACTCATTATAAAAAAATATAAAGATAAAATCTGAATACAGTAGTTCAATTTATGAGATTAAGGGTGTCGTCTAGCTACATTGATGTCAACTCTTTCTGTAACCTCCAGCAGTGTTGAGAGATCTTTTCTTGCCTTAAAAGAATTAAATCTTATCTAAGAACCACGATGAGCGATGAAAGATTAAATGATTTGGCAAGGATGTCAATTGAAAAAGAGCTTCGCTAGCTGATTATGCGAAAAAGAAATTCTAGTATGATGAAGCAATACGGTACCTTTTCTACAAAAAGAGAGAAAACTGAAGCTTCAATACAAGTAATATATTACCAGTGTTTATTATTAAAGCAAAATCCACTAACCAAGGTAAATAATCCTATACTCATATATATATTATATATAATATATATATATATATATATATATATAATTTATATTTTAATATATATATAATAAATATAATATAATATATATATATATTTAATATATAATATAATATTAATATTATATATCTTATCATATATATATTAAAAACTGTAATATATATATATCATATCGTATATATATAATAATACTAATATAATATACTATATATATATATACTATATTATATATAAATTATAATATATATATATATTTATAATATACTATAACTTATTACTTATATTATATTATATATATATATAGTAATTATATATAAATATTTATATATTATATATAATATATATATATTTCTTTATTTTATTAAATTATATATACATATATATTAATAAATATATAATATAATTATATTATATTATAATTATATTAATAATATAATATATAATTATATATCACTAGTATATATTTATTAATCTAATTAATTAATTTAATATATTATTATAATAGTTATAATATAATATATATTATATATACTCAGAACCAAATTGAAGCAAATACCTTTTCTTATGAACTTAGGCAATATAATTATATAGGTGACTTCAAGTTATTATTTTATTTCCGATTATTATATATATTAATATTTATTTTATTAATTAGTTTTTATTTTTTGTGAATTAATATATTCAATGTTAGTTTATCAATTTATAAAATGGAGTTAAAAAACTAAGATATACTAGTAACTCTTTTAATTATTTATTATTGATATTAAATAGTATAAATATAACTTATTATTTTTTATATTAATATTTCTTTTATTACAATAAAAAGTTTACGGCTCACGTGCCTTGCTATCTCTATCTTGTAAAGAATCACTTAATATTTCTTATATATATAGTAATTGATTAACTAATAGTAACCCGACTAGTATAGATAATCGAACCACGATGCACTCATCATGTGTCATTATTGTAGCTTATACTGTATCGCTCATAGAGTAATTGTATTCAATTAGCAGATGTGTGATAATATAATATTATTTAATCAGATTAGAAATATTAATATTAATAATATATAAATATTTTGACTTTTCCCAACCAATATGTTGGATAGGAATCAGCTGACTTAAAAATTTAAACTTTTGACCATACAGATTATTAATTATATTATTCAATTATTATAATTAATTGTTATATTAAATATTAATTATATAATATTCTTATTATTTATTTTTTAATATATTTATTTAATCATTTAATTAATTATTTATAAGTATTATTAATGTTAATTCTTATTGTTATTTACTTTTATTTTTTATTAAATAAATATTATTTAATATTAATTATAATTATATTTATTATTAATATTTAATTATATTATTATTATAATTATATTATTATTATTATTTATTTATATAATTTATTAATTATTTAATTATATTTTATTAATTATTACCAAATAATTATTATATATTATTATATTTATTATAATATATTATTTATATTAATATTATATTAATTTTATTATTATAGTAATTCTTTAACTTTTTTTATTACAGAACGTAATATGCTATATCTTATTATCTAACCATGAGGAAGAAGATAATTTTCAACAATTTTACAATCTAATTTTGAAGAAAAGAAAGGAGAAATATAAATATTAGAAATGACTAATAAATTATCTTTATTAATATATATTATATAATTATCATTTTTGTTATAATATGTATCATTTTAAATTGATTTTCAAATAAGTGATCAAAAACCATATTAGTTTAACGTATTTATAAGTGCTATAATTATAATTAAATTATATAATAATAATAATTAATCATAATTACTAATCATATAATATATAATAAAATTAATTAATATAATATAAATTAATTTAATGTATAAACAATATAATATAAATTATTTATAATATAATAATAATAAAATAAAAATAAAATATAAATAAATAAAAATAAATAAAAATTATATAAATATAATATAATAAATAATAAATAATATAATTATTAATAATAATAAATATAAATATAAAAATAATTTATATATTTATAATATATATTATATTGTATACTATTATAATTTAATTAACTATCATATAGATATATAATTAATACTTAATAAATAACTAGTGCACTTAATTATAAACTTATAATACTGTCATACGTCAGGTAAGACGGTAGAGCCTTCGAAAGAGAAAAAGTATCGCATGAGCTTTCAGAGGAATACATAAAGTGGTAGGTTTTTATTTAAACTTACAATTATATTCGCTAGATTAAAATCATTAGATATTTATAAATTATAATAAATTACTCATTCGTGAAATCGCAGAATATAATATAGATAAATATATGCTGACTTTCTTGTTTAACAGTATTCTATTATATCCGATAGATAATATCTTTACAGACAGTTGTTCAATCTATCTGAAATCATCAAATATGTTATCAAATTATAAAAGAAAATATTAGATTCGCATAATGAGTTGGCTGAATCTAATTGATATTTTTGCGCAGAATACTAAGACGACTTAAACTAGATCGATAGAACTAGTTTTTACTTATACTCCTAATGTAAGTCTAATTAGGAAAATCGTAACTCTAATTCTTGAGAAATGATCTTAATGTTTGTTTACACCTATCGGTATAAAGCAAATCATATTGATTCTATCGATAAGTATTCATTTCATGCATAAGATAGTTGAAATTGATAGCGTTATTGTGCTTATATCATTCATCGGTGTATTGCTTATACTATATAATCTTTCAAATGTACTATTTCAATTTTTTGTGAGAGTGCTGAAGATAAACAGAAAGACTCATTGCTCATTAAGCAATTCTTTATGGTAATACTATTTGAAAAATTGATCTACAGGACACCAATTAACTACATTCGGCAAGTATTCTCAGTGTTCATCAATGCTCTTAATCTTCTTATCTATCTTTTTATTTTTGTTTAACAAAAACAGCACGCATATTGTGTTAATATACTCTAATAATATCTGAATTATATCTTAGAGCTTAGCATAGCGAGCTAATACTATATCTCTTAATAATAATATAAAGTCAACAAAGCAATTTATAAACATCAAGTATATATATATGAAAATAGGATACAAATGTATAGCGTTATAGATTGACTAGTAGTAATTACTTTTATATTGGTATTATATATATTATACTCTATAAGGTATTTAGGATTTTAACGTAATTTTTGAGTACAAAAGAAGAAACAAAATTTGTTTCACCCTGGGTTATATTATATTTAAATTTTTAAATAACTAATTTATTTTGTTCCATCATTTTATATAAATTAGTCTATAGAACTCTGATTACTATGATAATTATGTTAATGTTATCCTTTAGGAGTAGAATTAGTATATATAATTATATATATGTATATATAAATTAAAAGTTTCAGAAAGTCAGTTATGTTCTTTATCTATACTCTAGTAAAAGTCCTTAAAAAATAATCATATTCATGTTATCGGTTTGCATATACCTATATTATAGTAGGGAAATTGAAAGAGCTTGCATATAATCTTCACAATATAATGATATATAATTAATTATATATATAAATATAAATAATTAATAATTATATATTAAAAATTAATAAATTAATAATAATGAATTAATAATAATTAATAATATAATAATTAATAATAATAATAATTAATAATAGATAATATATATAATAAATAATACTAATATTTAAATACAGATTTTAATAATATAAATATCTACATAATTTATAAAAATTAATATAAAATTATTAAATCTTTATTAAAGTTATTATTATTTTCCATAATTACAGTAATTGAAAATAATAATTAAAATAATTTCATAATTTTACCATCTATTATTCAATTAATAAATAATTAATATAATAATTATATTAACAATAATAATAATATATTAATTAATAATAAATAAACTAATATAAATTAATATAATTAATAAAAATAATAATAATTATATTAAAAAATATAACCATAAACTAATTAATATCTGCACTAAGGTCGGACGAATCTGAAGTTTATAATGAATCTCCCTTTATAAGATACATAACATCTGACTAAGCTCTACTAAATATTAAGAAAAATAATTTTAATATTAATAATATTAAATCTTAGATGAAATTATCTTTGGAGAGAGAATATATTAATAAGATAAGATGATGAGGATAGCGAAGAGATGAGGTAGATGAAAGAGATGAGATAGAGAGAAGATGAGAGTAAGAGAGTGAGATAGTAGAGAGGAGAGATAGATTAGAAAAATAAAATCAATAAATGAAGTGGATGAAAAAAGAGTGAGATGAAAAATTACTAATAGGAATGAATCGTGAATTCCCCCAAACGAATAATGTGTTTATTTTAATGGCGCCATAAATTCGACTTCTTACTCATTTTGAGAAATTTTTTATATACGTCTTGATATGTAATATCAGAATGACAATTTATACAGACTAAAATACTATTGTTATTTACTATAAATATATATTAATAATATAATATATAATATATATACATATATAAATATTATATATAGTAATTTATATATATATATTAATTAATATATATATATATATATATATATATAATTATATAATTATATATCTATATCTATTATATTATTAATATAATACTCTATACTATTTATATATATATATAAATTATAATTATATATATATATATCATATATATATATATATATATAATATTATAATATTATATATATATAGTATATATATATATTAATTATATATATATCTATATATATATATATATATTATAATATATTATAATAATATATATATTTATCATAATATCATATAATATGTATATATTATATATTATTATATATATATATATATTAATATTAATATTAATATAATATATATATATATAGTTATATATATATAATTAATTATATATTAATATATTATACTTAATATATATATATATATAAATTAATATATATATATATATATTTAAATTATATTAATATATATATATATATATCTATATAATATAATATATATACATTCTAACTATATTATATAATATATATTATTAATAAATATATATATAATTATATATATATTATATATATATATATTATAATATTAATATATATTATATATATATATCTATTATATTTTATATATAATATATATACATATTATAAATATAAATAGTATATATATATATATTATATTTAATATATTATATATATAATAAATATATTATATATATTATATATAATAATTATATAATACTATATTATGATATAAATATATATATATACTTAATAATATATTATAATAATAATATAATATTATTATATATCTTATATATATTAACTATATTATTTATAATATTAATAAATTATAATATATATATATAATATAAATTCTGTGGAAGTAATGTGAATATTTCTTGTGCCGGAGAACTGACTTCTAAAAGTCAGAATCGAGTGTCTCCCTCGTAATGTTTATAATAAGATACCTAGTGAATATAAATAAAGTTGAATTATGTGTGAAGAAATGTATTCTATTTTAGTTTGCAAGTGTTCAGACTGATGTGGAGCAAACCTACACTTTGAATATTTGATAACATAGAAAGGTTTGTAATTTGGACATAATTTCAGTAGTAAAATAGACCTTTTAACTTGAAGACATATGTATTCCCTTGTTGCGTTTATTTGATCAGGCAAAAATCAACAAAATTATTTATGGTATAAATTACATAAAAACTAATTAATGTACATTGTACATTATAAATAATAATTCTATTTAGCAGCGTACGGTACCTAGTACTATAGAAATTTGAGTACTAATCAAGTAATAGTTTAACTAAAATTTATCTCGACTAACTAAGATAGGAGAGGATAGGATGGGCTAAAGACTTTTAAGTACTAAATGTTCCCCTGTGCCTAATATTTTTAATTGCACTCTCATATGAACTATTTTTTACTACTAGATATATTGGCTATCTATTCGTTGGCGATATTTTCCAAGACTATGACATTGTCTCAGCCATAAATTTATATGTACATATACTATATATAATATTATATATACTAATAATTATATGCTCGTAATCGTAGGCATAGTGTTAGTGTCGTTAAGGTTACTATGACCCAGGGTTATCTGTATCCAAATTTTATAACTTATCGTATTATTTGCTAGTGTCGCTAATGTATACGTCAGAAGTATTATAGTTTATTAGGTCTTTACTAGAATTTCAGACTATGATCTGAGACTCATAATTTTTTATTTACATATGTGCAATTTACTCTGTATATTTATGGCTGAGTAGTTAATCATTAACATCTATATATATTTTAATCTCAATAGTAGGTTCGAGCGGTATAGTCAACTTTTTAATTCGTGCAAGTTGATTTTGTTACAGTTTATTAGAATGTACGTGGCTATATAACGAAGGTGGCATCAAATATACGTATATACTATTATGTTGTAATAATGTTATGTTCAAAGTTAATAATAATTAATTTATATACATTGTGTACATCTTTTATTTTTGAATAATTAATTAT
This sequence comes from Trachelipus rathkii, assembly GCA_015478945.1. NCBI lineage: Eukaryota > Metazoa > Arthropoda > Malacostraca > Isopoda > Trachelipodidae > Trachelipus > Trachelipus rathkii. The sequence goes on along the minus strand of JABUQX010034053.1, from coordinate 60,227 downwards.
ATTGGCTATAAAACTATATATATTATAAAGTTATCGCACATGTATATATTATATATATAATCGAGAAAAAGCAATGATAGTTGGGGAAAGAGATTGTTTTTTTTATTATTAATCATTTCCTAAGTGAAATAAATCTTCCATTTATATATATATATACATTTATATATATATTAATATATATATATATATATTATATATATATATATATTATATATATATAATTAATA